>JAOBAY020065176.1:0-12388 GCA_025331085.2 Zoanthus sociatus
TTGTACTGATGTTTAAGACTATTAATTAGAGACTGTTAAAGACTATTTTTATCTTCAATTTACGCCATTATATTTATTCTAATTCTTTTTTATAAAAGCTTAGATCAAATGTCAGTATAATTTTTTTACTTTTTGAAGTTCGTTTGTTTCACACAGTTCAAACGGAAGTTGGTTGATCATGCATGCAAGATCGCATGACACTGATACGACAAAACTATCTCAGGATCTGATTTTAAAGTTACGCGGAGAAAAATAAGTTTTCAGGGCTCTGATAGCAAGTTGCTTTGTGAATAAAACGTTAATTTATATTTAAAGCTGGGTTTTTATTTTTCTTTATGTTTCCTCGCCACTGTTGATTTGAAAGCTTCTGTTTACTTTTCACTTCTTTGTTTCTGCTCTTGCTCCATGGCTTTGTCGCGGGCCCTCTGCTTCTCTTTTAAAACTGCAAATTTGTATTTATTTTTAGACTCATTAGTTGCCTTCTGTTGGCCATGGTTTCCCTATAACTCTCTATTTTTATCTCGCTTTGCTTTTCTCTGCCGTTGGATTGTTTCCTAGTTGTCTTAATAGTTTGTAATATTTTGCCTGGTACTTCTTTGTTCTCCCACTTTTTTTCCGCCTCGCTTAACCTCTCTGTTGATCCTTTTTTAACTATTGTGAAAATCCATGTTAGTTTTGTTTCGAAACATTGGTTTCGCGCTATTTGCGCTCGCGTTTGTCAGGCGTAGTTTCTATCGCGCAATTGGGACTGGAACGATACATAACAATGTTAGGATTTGGTGACAAGCGAACGAGCAAATGTAAACAAAATCAAGGAATATAATCTTTGTTAAATTGCATAAAAAACGATTTTTTTTTCATAAATCAGTTGTTCATTATGTATAAACAGATTCACCAGAAATTTTTTCGAAAAGTTTTAAAAAGCCTTTGTTTTACAACCTTTTTAACGAACTATTCTCGCCAAAAAATTGACCCACTTTGAGCGCGGTCAAAAGGTCACGTGACCGCGATGTACGTCATACGCTTTGCAAGTTGATGAATTGTTGTAAAAATCTAGGAGTATGCGAGGATTTCAAGGAAACGTGGAGGGAAATACGGTGTTGCTGGCGTCCCAAACAAAGTTAGTAAACTAACTATACTGAAGTCATTTCTATTTATGTTTTCCCCACTGAAGCTGAAAAAAGTGGAAAATGGGTGTCTTGTGTGAAAAGACATCGAAGGGATTTCACGCCGGATTCCCAACGTAAACACCAGCTTTTGCTCTGCCAAGGACAGTTGTTAACATTCAGGTCCTTCTTTTTAAATCGAAAATTGTAAGTTCCAAACCAACTCGGGATGCTGTTTTGCCTGCAGGCCCGCCTTTCTAATGTGATCTTTTTTTATATGATCAAGAAGACACTTAATGGAAATATGAAGCAATCTTCATCGCTAATATCGTTCACATGTAAAGAAACTGCTGAATAGTAATTTTGGCAATGCTGCGGAACATCGGATTTGATTTTACAACACCTCGGAAGATATTTTTTTAAATAAACTCTGAACTGTCAAAAGGTTCAACGGAAGATGAGCAAGGACTTACCCAATTTCGAGTGATGTTCTGTAGACCTAATTTGCTAGTGTCTGTAAAAGTTAAGTCTGACTGGTGCAAAGTATTATTGTATTCCAAAGGCAGACAATTATCTTCTTGTAGACTATTTTGATGTTATGAAGAGCTTACTATTTAGTTTGAGCAAAACTGAAATGCAGAATATATTTATAAAATATATCTCAAAGACAGGCTTTAAACTGACAGAGACTGAGTAAGAAGAGAGAATCTGTTCAACTTTCCCAGCAGGTGTCTTATATCAGAAATATTTTGTAGACCTTCAACCTTTTTTGTGTTATATAGCTGAAATTTTTAAAATTTTATACAGAAGTTCAGATCATATCTGCGAGGAAAGCCTCATTGTTAACGTGGGAGATGACGATGGTGCTTACCAACGGCTTCTCGACGCATTCCAAAATTGTCAAGGGGCAACTCATGCCAGAGTCATCACGATAAATCCACTTCACCAAAAGCTGCCCAGAGTCGTCCTCCTGCTTCAGCAAACTGCAACCGGTTTACGCAAAATGAAGTTCTCCATCAGTGGCTTGTAGTTGACGCACTTTGTGAGAGCATTTTAGATCCTGGGCTTGGACCAGGCATTGGTCATGCATCTGAAGGTGATTCTCGCCGGAGAAAGCTCACGCTAAACCAGTCGATTGGTGTTGTTGATCGCCACCCTCCTATCCCGGTCGATCTTGGTTTTATTATGTCAGCCTGAATCGAAGTAACTGCCGCTGGAAAGAGATTATTGAAGGATGTATACGATCAACATTGTATTCACAACGACTAGAAAATCCTCAATCCGCTAGACCATCCTACAAGGATTTTGTAGCTTGGGAGATACTTTGTCCACATGAACCACCTTCGACTAGTAATGGCAACCTCTCCTCCTTGCACCCATGGCATGCATGCGGATGACGTTGCTCGAAAAGATCGGCAAAAGTGGGAGACGGTGCAACGCTTGAAATTCCTTTTTGTGCAAACGTGCCTTCTGGACATCGCTCAGGGAAACAACGCTGTTACTAAAGATGTGTCAGTGTATGGTACTTGGGCTTTCCTTTATGTCGCCTAGCACTACACAGAGATCTTCTTCAGCCTGCATGCATCTCTTCGTGAGAGAATAAAGTATGCCGCCTTTGTTGCCATCTTCTTCAGCTTATGGCGAAACTGGATCTTGCTTTCCAATGCCTTCTCTTAAAGCAAAGCTTTCTCACAAGAGAATACTTCCAAGATGTTCTTCTGTCGTGCCACTTTGTTGCCATTTAATTTCTTACTTTCATGACGGGCACCCTGATCTAGAATGCCCTTAAGAATTAACAGGAAGCGATTGCTTTGAAGGGCACTTCTCAGAAAATGGCACTTTCGTGCAAAGCCATCACAACTACAACATTCTTGACACGCACACAAACCTCGGTCTCATGAACAGGCTGCAAGAAATCAAAGTGACAAACTCAGACATCAAGTTTCCCAAGCGCAAACATAATAATGACTTCATCTGGGACAAGCTGTTTCCTCAAGATCAAAGAAAACGAGTCTGTGACCTTAAGGATTACCCGTCTGAAGAAGTATAGTATGCCTGGAAGGAGGGAGTAGAAATGGCGATGCAGCTCGCTAGGAAGCTTGGAATGCATCCTGATGACAATGAACCGGGCGATGAGACAAGTGACGGTGATGACCATGATGATAACGACAAGAAGTGGTTTTACAAGCCCATGGATTATGTCGATTTAAAAGAATCATTAAGAGGAATGGAAACAGAAGAAGAGCAAGAACGTGAGCATCAGCTGGAAGACGACACAGAAATTGAAACCGAAAGTAGCTCTGACAGTCTTTGCGATCCAGTTGATGACGAGGAGGTTCGAGATATTCGTCAAACAGTTGATCCTCTTCTCGACAGCTTTCACACAGACAAAGAGGCGGAAAAGAAAAGTGCTACTTTGTTAATACCTGGTGTTGGCAGGCGTTATAAAAGTACAGTAATTCCAGAACTGAGAAATAACCCTGAACTGTCTACAGAACGTCTTAGGATGGTACGGAGTGCAGGTACATCAATGGAAATTGAAAAGGCCGGTGACAGCTGTTCCACAGACAGCAATGATTCTGTTGGTTTGTTTGACGACTGTGTGTTTTACGACCCTTCTTGTACTGGTAAATTCATCTTGGGCCGAATACAAAGGTTACGCAAAACAGGGACCAAAGGATTTATCGAGTATCTAAATACTGCTGCACTTCTGAAGACAGCCATCTTTATTACCACCAGGAAACTGTTGTGGCAATGCCATGAACATCGCTTATTTGCAAGGTTCACCTTGAGATAAATCAAGAAGAAGAAAGAGAAGATGACTTTTATGCGTTATCTAAGAAGGATACATGTATCGTTACCGAATTTCTTCAAGGTGTGGAAACGGAGCAAAGGGCATCCTTGAGGGCATCCACGACTCCTCGGCAAAGAAATGCTAGATCCTTAGCTGTTTACTTGGAAAATGACGGCAGAAGGGTGGATACAGTCCCTACATCATATGTGAAAAGACATACAGTAACCAGACAATGTTTTGAATGACATACCTTAAATTAATAAGCCAAACTCGGCAAACAGGTCGTCACAGTAAAGCAAAAAAGTTGAGACAAATCATGTATTTTACAATTCGTTAAAGCATTTAGATGGTTTGCTCTTTCCATAGTTTCCAAAGAGTTGTTGTTTAGAAGCGTATATATGTGTGTAAATATTATATTTTAGCTTGTCACTACCAGCCTTTATCCTTCAGCATGTCTAGTGTTTGATGACACTGTGAACAGTTACAGTTCTTTTAACATTAACTAGTTTTGTATTTTACCAAGTGCCAAAGAGACAATGCGGCATGAACATGATGAAGAACTTGAGATTTATGACAATGCTTTTAAAAACTATTTTCAGATAAAAGCATTAGATGATTATCTTTATATCATTAAAACTTATATTGCATGTCGTATTTGTGTGTTTTTAAGCGGTCTCTTTTAGCGATCAAAATTTGCTTAAGCCGCGCCCAGATTGGTCTCTTTTAGGGGTCACAAAAAGCTTGAGCCACACCCAGATGGTCTGCTTTAGGGGGTTAATTTCAAAATTTCCCAAGAGCATCCCCATCTGTTCCATATGGGAGCCCCTCCCCCCTGGGGTTATGTGTTCGCTATCAACGTTATCAAAGCTATCAATCGCTACAGATTTGTGGACCGACCCGTTCCAAAAATCACGCTTTACATCTTTTAGTTTTAGTGTGGGCCTACCTCGATTGGCGTGTGCACTTGTAAGTAAGGTTAGCGTTTTAGACACATTTTGCTCATGTTTTCACTGACAAGACCTCAGTCGAAAACAGCTTCTTCCTTGCGCCTGAGGACGACCGAGTAGCCCTGAAAACTACCAATTTGACGCCCAAGAAACACGAGGAAATCGTCCCAGATTTAGACTCTGACTTCCTTCGGAAGTCCGAGTAATAAGAGTTTTTCGATATTACAAGAAATGTAATTATAACTTGTTAGATCTGAAGTTTTTCGTGTTTTTGATTCCTCCAAGATATTTTTGCTATTAGTGTTGATTCCTAAAGACGACAAGCAAGTCTGTCTACCCAAACAAACTGCCCTGGCCGCGCAGTCTTTTTAGTACCCAGTTTTTTCTTGTTTTTGTAGTGGACAATATATAAGTTTAACCACTTTTCTAATTTTTCCAGTTATTCGAGTCTCTTTTTTTTGCAGGCAACAGAAGAGCTCGCACAGTTACAGTTGCAACAATCCCAAGAAATAGTTGAACACATGAAAACCTTCTCAAACAAGTTGTTACAAGAATTTACCAACAAAGGTAGCATGAAATATGTTATAACTCAAATGATTTCGGCGCTCTAAATCCCGGGAAAAACGATGGGGCAAAATATAAACTTAAGAACTTTTAGGTCCGTTTTACTGCGTTGACCTGTACTCTAGCGAATTGAACAAAACTCTTAAAGCGTGTATATCATTTGTGCGTTTTTTGTACGCAATCTCCTGTCCAGGTTCGGTATATGTTTCATAATACTGTCACAAAGGGTCAAGTTACAGAACTTATATTTTTAAAAAAGCAAGGCAAACAGGAAAGGGTCGTATAAAATGTCTTTAACTTTTAAATGATGATGGAAAAAGGAAAATTCGATTACAGTTTTTCTTTATAGTGTAATTTTCGTTTATTGTTTTGAAAACTTACTTCAGGTTTCACCTTGACCGAGCAATGGGAGACTCCAAACTACCATATTATTTTCGGGTCTGTGACGTCAAAAGCAGAATTTATTAGTGAGACAACGACTCTGTTTTTATACATCTTTTCCATGAGCGTGTAAAATTTGGTAACGAGTGTGTTGTAGCCACATAAATTGAAAAGATAAAGAGAAACATGACCGGACTCTCACTACTACATTCTGCTTTTGATGTCATGGACCAGAAAATAATAATTTTATGGTAGTTACCAGCGTTCCATTGCTCGGTCAAGGTGAATCAAGAAGTGATTTTCCCAAAATTACATCATGAACCAAAATCGTAATCAATATTTTCTTTATTTTTTCCATCACCATTACAAAGGTAAGGCCATTTTATACATAAAAAACCCACAACTGATATATAGTATTCACTTAAACATTTCTCATGGTTTCCCGTTTTATAGCTGTGAACGATAAAGAGATATTTGATTTTAACCGTTATCCCTTTTTCGACATCTGGTATATATGACCAAAGTTCAGTGGATCGAATCTATATAAGAGCTGTAATTAAAAATAAAAACTTAATTCGCACTTTTAACGTAATTCATTCTTGTGTGGTTTCTTTTAACTGTGAAAAATCACGTGTTGTTCTCATATGCTTAAATAACATTCTTGTTGATGAGATAGTAAAGAAGTTAACGAAACCTTTCAGAACACTGGAGCTAATACCAGGTATTCAGATATTATGTAGAAACTTCAACTTTTTGTCCAACTAAAACTCCATATCTCAATTTTTGCTCTTACAGGGTTGTCTATCAGTGAGAAGGACGAGATCATGGAGCGTTATGCAGCTGAGGTTGCGCGACTTGAGGAAAGTCGGCAAGAAGAGAGACAACTTCAAAATCAGAGTATTGAGGTGAGAGAAAAGTTGCCGAAGAACATTTAGTAAAGTTTTACTGCTGTATATCAGTCGTTGCACACTTGGTAAGGTGGCTATTATGTAGACTAGTGGCAGATTTAGCATTTTGAAGAAGATCCCTCATTGGGTTGTCAGCAACTTAAGCATCTAGCTTCCTCGCAGTTTTTTTATTGTTTAAAGCTCTACGAGAGTCCACCGATTGAAGAAATTTCCACCACGATCTTGAGCAATTAATATTCATGGTGTTATGAACATTTACTTTATAATTTTCATCTGTACATCTGTAAAATTATCAAAGGGCATTGTTAACAAACCCTAGTGGAGTTTTAGATTTTAATAAGTTTTACCACGTTCGTTGTAACATAAACTTGATAAACTTGGAATAATATACAGTATTTTGAAGATGGCGGACACTTGCGAAAAAGACACGAGTCTGGCAAATTTTGAGCTTAAATTTTTTTGTTTTTCAAGTTTCCTTCTTTCATATAATTTTTATGTATACTTAACTGATTAGTCATACTTCAATTTAGAGCGGAGTGGTGCTCAGAAATTATAGGTGGCACGGTCTGGGGAGAACATTGCCCCCGATGGAACACTTAAAGATCAGTAAAATTATAAGGTTTGAAAACATTATCTTGTGGCGTAACACATTGCCATTACCTCTGAAAACAGATCCAATTGAGCTGTTTGTTTCTCGGATGGTACGCTTTTCAAGGACGCTGCTCCTATTTCTAAAAGTTTTATGTTAATGAATCAATCAGTCAAACTCTATTTATGGTTAGGATATCCATGGTGATAGCTAAGGTCATCCATGGCATTGGCGTATTGCAGTGGCTTTGGGCGTTTCAAGCTAATAGTTTCTATAGCCAAAATTTTTTTTCTCTGATTCTTCTAGGCATAATGGAAAGGAAGACATATACAATTGTCTAAGGAAAGGATAATCTCGCTAATTTAAAAATGTGCGAATCCTTCTTTGTAAAACCCAGTTGTTAAATCTCTTATGGCTCTGTTCCAGTAACATGACTTTATGTTTAATCATCTGTCTTTAACGAAGTGTTTTCTTTTGATTGTTACATAATTCAGAAGAGACTTGAAAAACGTCGCAAGGAACTTGAGAATAAAATGAAGGAAGGACAAGCAGAGCAAGCCGCACTTAGAAAACAGGAAGAGACCATTGTAAGGTAAGAAAGAAAAATTGTGTCCAGAGAGAGTTATACTTGTTGAGTTTATCATCTTAGTTTGTCAATGTTATTGTGAAAACAAATTTTATTATTATATGATTATCAGCTGAATACCCGTGTAGCCCTTATTCAAAAATTTGCATTTCTTATTTTTACAAACTTTTTCGACCATAATTTAGTCATTTCAGATGATGCCTGAAGATGATTTTTAGTCAAAAATGTTAGTAGAAAACCTTATACACAGCTTTTTTTTTTATCAATTTTAACAGTTTATAAACCTTTTATAAACATTTTTTTTCATATCTCAATTTGAATACTATTGACATAGTAACAACTTTATCGCGTGTATTCGTTAATAAATAAATTTCTCGTCATTTTGTATGGATAATATATATTTCACAAAGTATATCAAGTATTCCGTTTATATCAAATTCGCTACGCTCGCTTGTATACATCAATTCAACATTCGTTTCACAAAGCATCTGTGATATCTTCTGTCATACTCATAGAATCTGGAGCAGCCATTTTTTGGCAATTCGTTCATAGGACGCCCTAAAGGAAGGCGTCTCTTTACGACTCACGGAATGCTTTTCAAAGTTTTTTGCATGTTCTAATTTTTTCCTTTTAAATTTTTTTAAGTGGTTTTATCCATTTAAAACTTGATATTTGTTAGTTGAATCGAGCAAACAACTGTGACTATCGTAGTCGCTGTTATAAAACCACTTGATTAATTTCTTTATTTGTTATATTGATTAAGTTGTCTAATTTGTTTTTTATAGAGATCTAATCACCAACCAGGTTGTGCTGTCCGAGAGTGAGCGAGAACGGATTATGAAGGAACATGAGAAAAACGTAGCAGAACTTGAAAGCAGGTTTTAGAAACTCGTCTGTCTGTGTTGATATGTAAATAATTATAACAGTTGTGACTGTCTTGTTGATGTGATGAACAGTGTGTTGGTCTTTCTTAGAACCATTTTAACTTTTTCTGTTGGAATTTCTAACTCTCTTTGTTAATTTACCTGTGTCTCTATAACTGGGATTTCGGAATTGCAGGGTTGGGATCCTACCCGGAATCGGAAATAGAACTAAGTTGGAACCGAGTTAAACCCGAGTTAGCTCCAAGGGCGGGCGTGGTTGACACAGTTGGTAAGATCTCTGCCTTCTGGCCACCGGTCTTTAATTGTTCATTTGTCTATACAGTTATTCCAGCTACACAATGGAATACTTCTTTTCTTGTTATTGCAATATCTAGAATACAATCATTTTATTTAATTGCTGCAGAGCGTCTTTCTATTCGCATTTAGTTCTTAAAATAGCTGATCGACAATTTAAAGTAAACTTCAAAAATATGTCTGCCGTTTAAAATCAATGTTTTCCAATCAAATCTCTGCCTAGAATTGATTTTTTGTTTGACCTCCTTTTCTGTCAAAGCTGGCTCAGCTTTCTATCCTCTCGTGGTAGCTAAACAAAGTACCCATATCTGCTGGAAGATAACAACGATAATCGCCAGCTCTATTGGCCACTAGGATCGTAACGCATTTAGCTAAATCCTGTAGGAGCCAAATGGCCCATATACATGGAGTTTATATCTGGTTTCTATTGCGTTGAGCGGACGAGAGTCTTTGACTCCCCTGAATGGGGTGCCAATCCATTGCAGGTTAGCACCCAGCAGACGCTGCTACTCATTTACCTACCATGAAAGGATGGAAAGCTGTTACTCTACGTGGAATAGAAGATTGCACAATTAATCGAATCATTGCTGAGCCGGAGACTGAACTGAGGAACTTGTGGTTGGAAGTTAGACATCCTACCAACTGGGCCAACCATGCCTCCCTTGAAGGATTGTCATGCAAATAGATAAAGTACTTGTTGCTCTGGCGCTTTCTCAATGGCGATAATCAAACTTTTGAACCTAGATGCCATAATGGATGCCGCGTCAGTGTTCATTAGAAACACGTTTTCCACCTTGTTGAGAAGTTGATAACTTACGTTATCCTTCACTATTACACTCATCACATTCATTCCAACAAAGGCTTCTTAACATAGAATAAATGGTATAAATTTTTCAAATTTTAGGTCACTTACACCAATTACCGAGTCATAGACCAGAAAAGTTCTGCTTCTGGAAAAATATGACATCAAGGCATAGTAGGGACAACACGTTTCCCATTCTTCATCTTTTCAATGTATTGACAAAATTCAAGAGCAAAAGGGAATGCTTAGTTTATAAAAGGCTATTTATAAAAGAAATCAAACAGAATTAAAATAGGCATTAAAATACACAGTCGGATTTCATTCGTGCTCCGCTTTTTACTAATTAACTGTAACTTTCCGTAGGTTCCTTTGGTTTTGGGGAATCATTTTGATTGAACATTCGCTACATTACGTTGTTGCTTTATAGTATATACATTATATTGTCGACCCACTTCAATAGCATTTATAAAACGTTAACGTTTCAACAGTTGTTAAACATAC
Source organism: Zoanthus sociatus (assembly GCA_025331085.2). NCBI lineage: Eukaryota > Metazoa > Cnidaria > Anthozoa > Zoantharia > Zoanthidae > Zoanthus > Zoanthus sociatus. The sequence continues at coordinate 10,357 of JAOBAY020065176.1, forward strand.
GTTTGCCTTTTATAGTCTGACCTTAAACAAGTTACGACAAAGGCAAATGCTGGAGGAAAAGCTCGCTGAGCGTAAACGGAAAAGACTTGAAAACCTAAAAACGAAACAACAACAAGAAGAGCAAGAACAAGACCAATCAGATAGAATTTTTAACTTGGGTGAAGGAATCGAGCTGTTAAGGAAACACGAGAAAGAGAAAATGCGTCTGGTTGAAGATTGTGAATCACATATAGAAGAAGAACTTGATCAGGTGTTGTATTGTGCCTTTATTGTTGTGAATGATTTGTGAATGATTTTGTTTCCAATACCTTAATAGCGGAGCTCCTGCGGAGCACCATACTTAAGAAAATATAGTATATTTATCGAGTTGAATTTAAAACGTCATGACGTCATGTCCATTCATTGTCCGTCCGTCCGTACGACGTCCGTGTACACGAGTGAAATATTTTCTTTTCTCGTTCATCTTTAAAGTGATTTTTTTCTACAAATGATATATGTTTTTTTTCCTTCGTGTGTTCTTTGATATAATTTTGGCATTTGTAAATTGTTTGTGTATCTGGCAAGAAATCAACCTTCGTCGCCTCTGTTTCCGTCGTGTTCGATACAGTCAAGTACTGTTTTGTAATTAAAAGTGTCATTTTAAGTGCTCAAAATAAATCAAAGAAATTGAAAAAAATCTTACTTTTAGGGCTTCTACCAACCAAACTACTGAGGCTATTAGGTTGAATCTCTTTGGGAGCTCCGCTTTTAGGTAATGTCTAAATCTATATACACTGTATTACATTTGGTATAACTATAGTGAGTCCAAGGTTGCCTTGCTGCTGTTACAATGTCGGGTTTTTCATTTTACATAATAAGGGAAACCATATCAAAACAGTCATTTGCATTAGAGGAGGTCAGCATGTGGCACGAGCTAAGAAAGATGAAAGTGAATATTGTCAATAAGATATAAAGTTAACAGAAGATATTCTGAAAGTAGACATGTTTTATTTTATCTATTTTTTTTTCTTAAAGAATCCTACAGTTATTTATCTTGCTTATCTTCTCCAATTTTCAGACAGCAAAAATATTCAAACAGCCGTCAAAATCACTGCACACCAGCATTTATTGACAACCCTGATGAATATGGTTTAAAACTAGTAGTAATCCCAAATTATAAAATGAGTGCGACATAATAATATGGTGTTCAAAAATCGACACTTGTTAATTGATATTCTTTTTTGTCATTTCAAAAATAAATTTGATAACTTAAGGATTTGTTTCTTCAGTTCCTCCACAATTGTTAATATGTTAAGATATAAAATGGAAACTGTTATGAGCGTTTGTAAAAATTGAGACGTGGTGGTACAGCTTCAAAAATCGAAATTATGGATACTTTGCCTGAATGACACTTTTGGGGAACTATTTTCAAAAATGTTATCGAAGCTTTCTGAAAATTAGTAGTTTTCAAGAAATTCAGAAAAACCGAAAACTCATGTTCAACTTCATTAAATTTGCAAATTCAAGCTCGAAGATGCTCTTAAGTGTTGTACTTCATTAGTTATTCAAAATGGCACAGATTTGGTACAAACCCCAAAAAATCGAGAAAATTCACACCATGTAAAAGCACAGGGACCCCAAGATTAGGTTTGCGTTCTCCTAAAGTCAAACACAATTATCTTAAATCAATATGTTCGCAGCATGGTTGGCACATTTGGCAATCAAATTTGAAACAATGAGAAATTGTTTTATTTTGATCTCCAAAATGTCTCAAGCAATACTTCAACTTATCCTCTAATCTCTTTTAGTTTTTTTTAATGTTGGATACCAGCTTCAATCTTTATTTTAAGCTCATATTCTAAATCTATAAAACTGAAATGAAAGCAAAATGTACAGTGTACTTAATAAATTAATTTATTACCAATTTAACCTAATTTAAAAACAAATATTACACTAGCAGACATTACTCTTAACTTTTGTCCTGCTAAAAACGATTTCATATAAAGTAAAATTGTCTTAACTTTTGAACCTGTTGATGAAACCTTATTAAATG
>JAOBAY020065187.1:0-12385 GCA_025331085.2 Zoanthus sociatus
AACCAAGTGTCTTATTTTATACATTTTATGTAAGGAGAAGTTGGGTGTTGATAACTGACTGGGACTGAAAGGGTTAATACAGAAAGCAGCAATAACCCACCTTCATTAGACTGCTGCACAGAGGTTTCAGTACTGCCTTTGGGATCATCTCCTTGTTGCATTTGGAAAAACTTCTGACAAGAAACTTAACTGTTTGCTCTTTCACGTTTGGGTTCTTGCTCTCTAGAGCTGCGAGTAAATCCTCCAACATTGACGAAAGGTTTGTCTTGGATAAAAAAAGACGAATAAAATATGTCCGCTCTAAGAAAGTTCATTTTTTTCAAGTGACTGTGCAGAGGCTGCTGGTGTTCATTTTTGTCACATTTTGTTTTACCTAACATAACACACCAGAGCATAAAAAACCTGAACAAATCCTGCCTAGTAAGTCCATTTTAAACTCTGGATATAAATTATCTTGCCCAACTCCCACCTAAACTCATCTTAAACCCTGCCTAAAATCCTGGCTAAAATATTAATACTGTTTCAATCCCCCTAAAATTCTGCCAATTCAGCCCATCATAAATCCTGCATAAAACTATCTTAAATCCTACCTAAATCTATGTTAAATCCTGTCTAAATCCTTCTTAAATCCTGCCTAAATCCATCGTAAATCCTGCCTAAATCCATCTTAAATCCTGCCTAAATCCATCTTAAATCCTGCCTAAATCCTAAACTCTGCAGGGGTCAGTTTTAGGTTTGTAAACCAATTTTTCAATTGTAAACTGCTTAGTGAGACTGCAACCATTGTGATTACTGTTGAAAGAAGCACCCACAAAAACTGTTTTCAAGTTTTGAGGCCCTTAATTTTTAATGGATTCCAGTATTTGAAGATGGTGAATAAACCTTGTGTTTCATCCAACTTACAGTTAAGAATGCGGCATCAATTGCCTCTTGTAGTGCAGTGACAACCATTGCTTTTTTCTCCTTGAACTTCTCCAATATAGCTGGAGTGATCATGCCTGCATAAGATGTGAATTTCTTCCTCAAACCAGTGGCCAGCAAGCCAACAACCCTGGCAGCTACTGCAACAATCATTACATTGGAATCCTTGGCAATAATCTGTGATAAAGGAAAAGAGGAGATCAGGTTTTATCACTGTTATCTTCTTGGATACGGACATTAAATCATAGGCCCTAGGACATTAAATCATACGGACATTAAATCATAGGCCCCAAGAGACATATTTATGTTTATGTGTGTGTGGCATGTGAAAGGTCTCTGTCCAACTTAGAGTGGTAAAGATGGTGTCCCCAATTAGTAGGGGACAATTAGGCAGCTAGAAGACTTGACACCTAAATAAAGTCTTTATTATTATTATTATTATCATTATTATTATAATTACTATCATTATTATTATTATATCATCATCATCATCATCATTGTCATTACCTGCACCACCATTATCATCATCATAACCATGATCATTACTCATTATCATCCTTACCACAATTATCTTTTTATGAACAGAATGATAACCATCAACCCCACGACTAGTTCATTCTGTCAGCACCATAACTGATTTTTATTTTAAGGCAAACAGGTTAACTTAAATGCCATTGGAAGAAACCTTTTTCAAAGCAGTCATAAGTTCTCCATATTGTCCTCCTTCCAGTTTTGGGCTGTTGACAATCTTCTCAAGTCCTTCCAGTGCCTCTTTTCTGACTTGCCATTTTTTGTTTTCCTAAAATCGATTCACAAAAGGCAATATCATTAAATTCGAAACAATTTCAACTCTGAGTCTTTATTTGACAAATATGTGGTTTAGGCCATGTGTTAGGCTGTGATTTTAAAATATGACAGGCATTTAAGAACAATCATGCCATAGAATAGATCATGCCTTCAAATGAATCATGCCTTAGGATGCATCACGCCTTAGGATGCATCATGCCTTAGGATGAATCATGCCTTAGGATGCATCACGCCTTAGGATGAATCATGCCTTAGGATGAATCATGCCTTAGGATGCATCACGCCTTAGGATGAATCACGCCTTAGGATGAATCAAGCCTTAGGATGAATCATGCCCCCTGACCAGATTAGCTTTTTAGTTATTTCAGGGGGCCAGTGCCCCTGATTTAATAATATCTCTTTTAGAAAGAAAAAAAAATGTATATGAGAATCTGGGGTAAATAAAATTGTTGTTGTTGTTGTTGCTGCTGCTGCTGCACACCCCCACCCAAAGTTCCGGTGAGTATACCCCCCCGGGATTGCTATGATTTGAAGGTGTGATTGTGAGACAATATATCAGTTCCATTTTTCAAGCAGATATCTTCCCATATCATGTGGCATATAATAAACAAATTTTCTTGTGGTTTGCTTTAGTTTTTTTTAAAAAGGATGATTGTTGATTAGATAGGCGACCTCCTGTTTCTTGTGTGTACGTGCTTTATATCTTGTTTAAACAATATTCAAACAACATAATGCAACACATTGCAAGGGACTTATGCACTTCTAGAGCGCCACAAGTAATATTGCAGTGCCACAAACCTGGAATGCACTGATAAAATTCCTTTAGAACTGAGTTTAGGCACAAAACGGTATCCGTATCGCTTTTAGGCAGCCGTTTTACGTACGTGACGAATTCAAATAATGTAGAAAATATTAAGTGTTCTGGAGAAGACAAAGTGTCTTCAAGTGATAAAACTTATGTAAACATTTCATCCCTACCCCACCCCATTAAAGTGTGTTTTCACCAGACGTACCATGTTGGTACTCTTAATAAAAGTATAGAATTTTGATTATTTCTTTTGTTTGGGAAACTAACATGGCCGCTACGTCTATTGTCTTTTGTGTCTCTTGGGATTATGTTAAACTAAGAATAGAAGAAGACGTAATGTTTCTAGTCACGTAACGATGGTAACGCTAGTGCATAATGACGTGCAGTTGTACTTTGAGTTTAAGTTCGGCAAACGACGAGAGAAACTCGCTCGCAACCCTCGGCCATTACAAAATAAATTAAAAGAATTAAAAGATGTTTAATAGCACTTATAAAGAGTCATGTTGACTGTTCTGTGCTTTTTTTAAAATCGTATATTTTTTTTATCATTTTAGACAATTAAGGTTTCATGGTTGATGCGTTAACCAATGACCTTTCTATTTTTATATGCACGTGTATGAAATGTGTGGCATATTGTTCGACTTAGTCATAGAAAGGAATTAACTATGAGTCTATCGAGAGATCGGTGTCTTTTGTTCCACCAAAACGAATCAAGACATCAAGAATCTATGTTACTTTATCAGTTATGCAAAAGTGAGACAAAGGTGAGGTTTATTAACATTAGTATAACTATAAACGTGTTTACATTTAACAATAACAATAACTTACACTTTTTAAAATTAATTTACGAGTTAATAGGCGATGATGTAAGCCTGATGCGAAAGCCCTTGTAACTTTATCAAATATTATTTATGTAAAACTAGCTTGTAACTTTTGTCTTTGCTCTAGCTCTACAAAAGAAGAAAATTGGAAATTCCCGAGTTAGCTAAATCATTTTGTGATGTTAAAAATCTTGTTTTTCTCTTTACTGGAAGTGTTTCTCCACAAAACAAAATAACTGTTAAAAGACGGCGTTAAAGATTTGACATATGTCTGTTGTGATAGAGCAAAATTCAGTGGAATTGTTCCTTTTTGCCCTGTTTTTGCCTTACCCAAAAATAACTCCAAGTTATGTAAATAACTCCAAGTTATGTAAATACGCAAACATTTTATCAGGCATTTAGGTTTGTCCAAAAAGCAAAAATGTTGATTTTTTCAAACAGGAAAAGCGATGAAATCTTTAACAAAGAAAAGTTTCGGCGGCTACATTGCATGAGGGGGCGGACGTGGTTGGCGCAGTTGGTAAGATCTCTGCTTTCTAACCACAAGGTCCCCAGTTCGATACCGACAGTTTACCGAGAATCGAATATTTGTGTGTGACCTTCTTTTCCGCCTAGGCCAACTCAGCTTTCCATCCTTCCGGGGTAGGTAAATGAGTACCAGCGTTTGCTGGGATCTAACTTGCGATGGATTAGTGTCCCGTCCAGGGGGAGTCAAAGACTGTCATCCGTTTAACACTTCAGAAACCGGAGATAAGCGCCGGCTCCATGGGCCACTAGGCTCGTAAAGGATTTTACTGAAACCTAGCTATTGACAAAAGTATTGTCTTATTTTCCTGAAATGTGGTTCCGGGGTTGTGCTTTTGTCAGATAACAATGAGAGGCTTGAAAGCTTAGTTGCTTCTAAGATTACCGTCTCACTGAAAATGGCTATTAATTACTAAAACACAATTACAATATAACCTGAATTGAGGTTTTCCCTTTGGGACTTTCCTATTGGCCAACAAAAGTATTTAGACCGTTTCTAATTAAAATCTGAACAGGAAAGTTTGCTCAGCGCGTTGTTCATTTACGTTTTATAGCAATGGATACGCAATGAAAAACAAACCCATGATGTGAATGCAATTAACTCGTCCTATTGCACTGAATTGTTTACGTTACATGTACTTCCATTGTCCACATTCTAGTTAATCGAAATATTTAGTCTTTTCGAACAGTTGGCATGTTGTGAAAGGAAGAACAGTAAAAAATTTATTTTCTTAAAATTTTCTTGGGGCACAGTATCTTTTCAGTTTGATATTTTCAAGCTGGATTGACAAAGTTTACGTTTTTTGCCATTTTTTTCCGTTTGGTACAAAAATTTGAATCTGAATAGGCCAAATTTATAAACTTGAGATTGGTAAGTTTGTAAAATGCTTCTCAAATATTTCATTTTTTGTTTCTATTTATAGATGTTTTTAATATATGAACCGTAAATGTGACACTAATATCCGCCTTGGACTCAGCTAAAGTTATTCGATTTTATGAGCAAGTTTTGTCATTGTGATAAAATTAATATTAAACCAAGGGTTCCCACAATTGTAAAAAGGAATCGAAAGCATTGTTGAATGAGCAGTTCCGATTAGATTTAAAAAATCAAAAAAAATCAAATGACATTTTTAATAAAATGATTGTTATGTAAAGAAAAGAAAATTTTGGAAAACATAAGTTTTTTATAAGTCAAATGATAAGATGTCAAATGAATATGCAGTGCTGTGTAAGATTTCAGGAAAAAAGTACTTATTTTTAAACGTCTTTTTTTCAGCGCAACATGCAATATTCGAAGGAGCTTTCTGACAACTTGATTAACCGCAGACAGACTCCATTAACCGCAAACTGTCTCTTATGCATATTTCGTTTTCCACTTAATTCAGAGTTTAGAACGCATCTGCTTGCGATCATAGCACGGGCAAATTTCTATTATTTTGTAAGCCATGGCAAGCTCTTTATCAGAGGGGCTCTTTTTTCAAATAATACATTTGCGGCAACGTGAGATTGATTGTCTAACCACAAATAGGATCCTGATGAACTTAGCGAATTTATTAATTAATGCCTATTCATTCTTGTAATCGTATGGAGGTGGAAAAACAAGCGTTCATTACAACTCACCCCTCCCCGCTGAAGTTTAATTTGTTCCATGTGTGTCATGCGTGACTGTCATGCGAGCTTCTGATTGGCTGGAACGACAAGTTACTAATGTGCGACTCTACCTAGTCCGGCAAGCTCTTTCGATCACACACCACACGGTTGGTGTACAGTTGTTGTGTATGTGTTTCTCGCCATTGCGTTGTTAAATTTGCCCCCTTTCTTCAAACATGAAGATTATATTTGTGCACTAAACTCTTTCATAACGACAGAGGAACTTTATTGGTAAGTAAAAGCATTTTTCTTCTTGTTTTTGCCTAGCTTTTCCTCACGAGATCTTGCTGAAGTGAAGAAGGCATTTGAAGTATGGCTCATGGTATGGAAAATAAAATGTGAAGCAATTATGAATTGAGGCGGGCTTTGTGAATAAAAACCAAAGAATTTAAAAGATCAAGGAATCACATTGTTGTAGCCAAAGATTGGATGTTTTAGCTTGAATGGTTAACGAGAAAATGTTGTTTTTGCCACTTTGATCACACAGAGCTGTTAGCGATTTGAATTTATAATCTCTCTTTTATACTTAGTATTTTTGGCTAGGCCCGTTGTTTGTTGTTAGTCAAATCTCGAGGCTATGGAAATAGTATAAAAGCTTTTAATTCAATATGTAAACCTACTTTTGCAATCAAAAAAGGCAGTTTTATTTTGCTTTATTTCGCTCTCGATTGCATGTGTTGTATTTTTGGCCTTTCAGATTTCTTTGTTTTTGTCACCGGCGATTTTCATGAAAAGACGTGTGCAACATTGATCTGCAGCAGTCATAGACAGACGAAAGATGAGATATTTTACAAATAAAAATTTTGTGCATTTTTAAATGTTTCAGGTTAATTTAAAAACAAGAAGTCGTTGATAGAAAAAATTCAGTACAAAAAAGGTTCAGTCATAAATAAATATTAGGCAAGGAACATTTTGTCAGCTGGTATCGATATACTAAATTTTACTTATAAATATCTTAGTCGACGCAGATCTAATTATGTATGGATATTTTTAAAAGCGGACTTTACTTTCAACTGAAATGATCGAAAACTTTGCGTGGCGGTGTTGCTTTGCAAGAAAGAAAAAGAAAAAAAAATTGTTTTGAGATATAAATTTTCACATATCGAAAGTTTTACGTCTGTCAAGAGAGTCTTTTGTTCTTCTCTTTATGAATGAAGTCAAAACTGTACAGGGTTCCCAGACAAAAGAACAGCTTGTTGTAGACATATATTTAGAATTTTTGTTGTTTTTAAGTATTTTTACATCACAATTTTCAATGGAAGTACGCCAAATATTTTTAGTATTTGCACTTAATAATTTTTGTTTTGTTTTTCACGGGGTTGAAGTTTTAAAAGCCCTCGACCTTTATATCATAGTCAGTTTCCGCTTTCATAGGATAATTTTCATCGATAAGAACAAATATTTTGGATTCCATAAATTTTAGTTTTATTAATTCGGATGTTATAAACCATTGTATGGAAATTAATTTCAAATGATAAACCTTAATATTTGTGCGAATTGCAGTAACTATATATTGTTTAAACCTATTTTACACTACAAAAAATTAAGAAGTACGTCTATTTAAAGAGAGGTGTTGCGTACACTAAACTGCGAATTCATTAACCGTTTAGGTAATGGTCGAGTTAGGTCAACTATTATTAACAATTTTGTGTTTTTTGTTTTCTTCCTTGTTTGAAAATAACCTGTTGATGAAAGATTTTCAAAAAGACAATGTTGATATCAAGTTTTTGCCAAATAAAATAGCTTAAATTTATTTCATTCGGTAAAATTGAATTTTAATGCATTTGATACCATGGTAATATTTTAATGACAGTATTTCCTCTACATTACTTAATCTCATTTGAAAAAGTATGTTAAAAATTGTCTGAGTTGAATCAATACTAGGAAATACAAACAGAAAAATTAATGCTTGTTTGAAATAGTAACAGCAACAATAGCATTCCTCCCAAATTATTTAAAACATCATGTAAGCCATAAATTACTGCCGTGGTTGGTTTAAAAACTTTTTTTATCTAATGTTTTTAGATGTAGATATTACAATACTTATAGGCATCATTTTTATAAGAGAGGGAGGTGTCATGGTGTTTTGGGTCAACCAAAATGGGGGTTACAAACTTTAATTAATGGGATCAAAAACATCATTCCTAACTCAAAATAAAAAATTCCTGCTGTTGAGTTCTTGCAAGATCCCTGATTTAAAATATCTTCATTTCTTCAGTGTCCTAATCTGTTTTTGATCCGACTGAGATGTCCCTGGAGATTGCTATAGAAAACAAGTTCATGCCAGAAAGCATCAGTCTATCCTTGTGAGTTGCAACAAGAAGCATCATGCCACCATTTTCTGGGACTAGCTTCAACAGCGTGGTTCTTGAGCAGCAGGTCAATTGTTCACAAGACACTCATTACATTGTTGAATCTGATAGAACAGATATTTCAGACAAAATAATGCTAACAGAGTGTCCAAGGAAAAGTGGAAGAAAACCTCAAGATACCAAGAGTTGTTATAGAAATGCTAGTGAATGTCACGGTTACCAAGATTGGATTGCCTTCTGTGGGCGGAGGCAGAGTGAAGACAAACGGCAGAAAGTCAGGACAGACAGTGGTAGTAATGGAGGTGGGAATTCAAACAAGAACTCTAATCGGGGCTCAAAGGGTTTTGAGAACAACAGTTCGAGTAGTGGTGGCAATTCTGGTGCCGATGGAAATGGAGAAGATAATGATGGTAGTGATGATGATGATTCTTATGATTACGAGGAGGAAGATGAAGATTATGAAGAGGAGGATGACGAAGATGATGATGAAGAGTATGACCAGGATGACGAGGATGATAATGATAACGCAATTGTCAAGTCCAAGCCTAGGGGTGTCAAACAGGAGAGAGAAAAAGAGATGTTTACTGATAAAGGATGTCAGGTAAACTCATTTATTTTATTTCAAACAATAAACTGAAGGGTCTTGTGCAAAAATAATGTATGAAAAGTGATTTTTGATGAAGTTCTCAACTCTCACTTGATGATCCCTATTGTCTCTGACTAACTTTTGGGAGAATTTAGCATTTCATAAAAAGTCACATTTTTGTACTAGATAAAAATGACATTCTTAGTAAATTTTGATTAAGTCCTCATCTCTCCCTACATTATCCCAGTGTTTTCAAAGTAGCTGTCGGCCGTCGCATCTGACGGCAACTTTTCCATTTGCGACGCCTACTTTCAATTACGCATTTTTTCCGTCCACGTTTATTTCATTTGTAATCAAACCTGCTCTTTCAAAATTGCAGTTACATTCTTGAACTCTTGTTTGAACAAAAGAAGTGCAATGTTTTGCTAGAAGAGTTATTAGAACCTAATAAAAATGTCAGTGTTTTTTTGGTATCTGAAATATACCATTTCGCATTTCAAACTGCTGGAGAATGGGTCTTTATGCAAGAGTCTAGAATTTCAAAATTTTCCGGTTGAGCATGCCCTTGTCCCCCTTTCGGGCTTAGCAACTCCTACTCAACTAAACGCAACGTCTACTTTTAAAGGTTGTGAAAACACTGTATCCCTATTATCTGGTATAACATTTTTGGAGAATTTAGCATTTCATACAAAGTCACTTATGTTGTTTTTGCACTAGACCCTTCAACTAAAAATAGGCAGTCTAGGACTGCATGTGCCTAGTGGAATTTTAGATGGATACATGCTTTCACTTTAACTGTGAAACAATATCTCTCATAGCCTATGTCTAATAATTCATTCAACACAAAAGATTACAATAGAAATAGTGTACACATATTTCTATTAGACCAACATCTATTTCACAAATTAAGTGAAATTACTCTAACACAGCAGGAATATGCAGCATAAAACCTTTTTATGATATAACCTACATAAGTTATAAATTTTTTGCACTTATACAATCAAACAAATGATTCAGGCTTTACGGTATTTTATTGACATGAGATGGTGTTAGGAGAATAGGAAACAATCATGAATGAATATGAAATCAAGACACAAACGAAAACAATGAAATTATGTATTTTAATTCTTGAATCTTTGTTTTGAAAGATATATAACGAATATTATTTAAAATCTTTAAATGAAATTTATTAATGATACCAATAAAAAAATTTAAAGAACAATAACAATGGAACATAACAATAAAATATAAAAAATAAAAAAATAAAAAAAAGATCCAGATGTTTCAAATGCCGGTCCCCAGATCACAAAGGACACAATATTGCCATTGTGCCAAACCTGCAATTACAAAAGCCGATTAATCGTGAGTTGATCTCGAATAACTTCCAAATCACCACCCACGCATGCAAACACACACTCAACCACCTGCATGTTTAAGTATGATATAGCCTTTTTTGTGTTAAAAAATTTGAATAATTAACTAAAGATAACATTATTTTTTTATTATAGAAGCTATCAGCTGCTTTGGGCAATGCATCACTGTTGGATAACATTGAAGGACCACAACAAGGCCTACAATCCTTGCACTCTTCAACAGAAAGCAGTCTTGCACCAGTTCAGCCTGGTACTCCTGTTGTGTTACAGGGCTTCATCTGCCATGAAACTGTGGGAGGTTAGTTTTATTTTCACTGTTAGAACAATCTGTGTCTGCCTGACTTATTTTAACTAGTAGTTTTGAAACTTCCATAAGTCTGCTGAGAGGTGTTGTACTTTTAATAAACATTCTGAGATCTCAAAACGTTTTGAATTAAATTGAAGGGTCTAGTGCAAAAACAATGTGACTTTTGATAAAGTTCTCAACTCTCCCTACATTATCCCCATTATCTCTTCATAACATTTTGGGAGAATTTAGCATTTCATACAAAGTCACTTACATCGTCTTTGCACTAGGCCCTTCAATTGCTAGTGTAGCACTACATACAAACAACATGCAGACCTCTCAACCTTCAGAACCAAAGATAATGAAATCTTTAGAATGCATGGGTGCAGGGTCCTTATGATTTACTGTCATTAGCACTATGCACAAATACGGTTGTCACAAAGGGATGGGGTATTACTTCGGGTAGAGGACACAGAATTAAACGAGGTTTGTGATTGGCTGAAATAAGGTTGGGGTAAACTTTATCTTTCTGTTGATTGGTTCAAAGATCTGTGTCCTCTACACGAAGTAGAAGCCAAGGGATGCCAATCTTATTGATTGGAAATGTGGAAGTTTCTTTCTGGCCCGGCTGTGCACCATTCGTAAGACCTCCTTTTATTGCTTGTTAATATATTTTTACAACTTTAAATGCATGGTTTTCATGGAAAACAGGACGGGTGTTTGCATAATTTTTACCTTATATGTAATTATGTAAATAGCTGATGTAAATCTGTGGGTAAATAAAGTTATATGTATGTATGTATGTATGTATGACAATACAGTGTAGGACCTCTGTATGTACTCTTGCAGACTGTGCACACATAGTCCCATGATTTTTCTCTCTTTCATCTTCTTGAGCTGATTAGGCTCATGAGACCAAATTACCCTTTCTCCAACCAGTTCTGTCCATTTCCCTGTTTCTTGCTTTTTTTCCAAGATGCTATTCCCATTTATTTTCTTTCATGTTCTACCATCCTATGCCTTCCTCATCTGTATTTCCCCTCAGGCTGCCGTGTTAACGGTTGGGTTCTGAACTCATCTTTGGCTTTCATTCAGTTGTGTCATTTGCTCACAGTTAAAACTTGATCATCAGGAATCATGAATGCTGTTCTTTCTAAAGAATTCTGTTCTTGCATCCTGGTTTCTGTAATTATAGTTTTTTTTTTTACACTAATGGGTGATTGGCCCAGTCTCAACCCCCAACCTGGTGTACTAGGAGTTGCCCTTGGTGTGGTCTCTTCCCCTTGGCTTAGCCAGCTTGGTTTAACCAGCTAGGGTCTTAAACCCCAACCAATATAATTTCCAGGGTCATGGAGACACAAACGTCCCCCACCACTGGGAGAGGTCCCATGATCTCTGGCACCCATTTCTTCTTTTGTTTTTTCATTCTTTCTTCATGTTGTGTTCAATGGTCTTCCACTTCTTCTACTCTCCTAAGGTGTCCACAATTTTAATTTGGATCTTTTAAAATTTGGCTCACATTCTGAAACAGATGTATTTCTAAATATTCTTTTCACAAATTTTTTTCAACCTCATATCTTAGAGCCCACCATATCTTACAGCCCACCATATCTTACAGCCCACTAGAATCACTGATCATTCTGCTACACTTATTGATAATGTATTCTTCAACTCTCTTGAACACTTTACTATAAGTGGAAATGTCATTTATGATATTGCTGATCATCTTGCTAATTTCCTTATCATTGATAAATTCTCAACATTGCCTAATAACATAAAGATATATAAGAGAGATTATTCTAAACTAAATGAAAGAGCTCTAATTAATGAAGTACAGTCAACTGATTGGGAAGAGACTTAAATTGCTGAAGTTTCAAACCCAATGTCATTGTTTGAGTCATCTTATAACAAAATCACTTGATTGTATAGTCGACAAACATGTTCCTGTAAAAGAGCTCTCTAAAAAAGAAAAAAGAGTACAGGCCAAACCATGGCTAACAATTGTTATTAGAACATGTATTCAAATCAAAAATAGATTTTATAAAAAGTATCTTAAAACAAATTATCAGAGTTCTATTTTGATAGATTCAAATTCTATAGAAACAAGATAAATCAATTAACTCGAATCAGTAAAAGACAATATTGTCAGTAATAATTATTTCCAAATAAATAATGATAATGGAAAATTAATTTGGAGAGGAATCAAACAAATTCAGCTGCAAATTGTTAAATTAAAAAATGACAGTTTTACCATTCCTACAATGATAACTGAAAATGACAGAGAACTCAAGGACTC
>JAOBAY020065198.1:0-12384 GCA_025331085.2 Zoanthus sociatus
AGATCTTGAAGCAAGAGTCGAGTTTGAGCAAACAAAAATTTTTAAATTAATTAAGTACATAACTAAAATGGCATACTCAGCGCAAATAGAATACAATAGAAATCACAAAAAGTTTTTCATGAAGAACGATTTTAAAATGGTAAAACTTTTAAAAATTAACGCGAAGAAGATAATTTTCAGAAGCAAGTAGAGAAGTATTTATTAAAATTTGTCAAAAGCTGAAATTAATTCGTAAAAGAAATGTAGCAAATACCTTTTTTTAGAATTTATCAGCACGTCTTTTGGGCAGTAAGTTCAATGTTTAAATAAAACATTAGAAGAACACAGCCAGTATTTAAAGTGTGTGTTTTCACACGTGGCCATGCATCCGCGATTAAGTATCAGTACTGAATTGCCTTCTTCGAGTGACCTTGTTAAAACAAGTCAGGAATCTGCATATTTTCGCCTTCAAAATTTTCGCCACCATAAAACAAACCCATTTTGACAATTGCAAATCCGGTATTCAGTAAATTAAGCAAAGGATTGAATTCTATTTTAAGAAATTATACAGAAACCCAATTTTCAAACGTATCTAAAAGTAAAAGGCGAGAAAATTGCTGGACGTGCGCCTCTGATAAAGGAGAATCTCGCTGCAGTAAAAGCTTAATAAAAATCATTTAGGTTTATATAGGCAGTGGTTTGAATTTTCCGATTTTTTGCTGCACGGTAGAGCCGGTTGTTCACAGATAGACTGAAATCACGTAATCAATTTTGACCAATTGCAGGTGCGGATTTTTTGCAGTGAACAAAGGTTGCTTATTAAGTTTATTTATTAATTAACCAATTCTTTATTTTTAAATTACGAAGTGAAACGTTTTATTTATACTTTGTGTGGCTCTATTGCTCCTTATTCTTGTTTTGTTAGATGGTTAACGAATGTACAGGTACTTTTTTCACGCAATTGGTTAAACGTTTAGCTTAAGACCACATGATTTACGCACGTGTTTGTTCAGATATACTCCTACAGTAGCTAAGTACCAGCTTCTTGTAAGAGCTCAAGTGCTCTTACATTGGTTTCCTCTCCCAATACTTACTTCTGCTCTGGGGTTTGAGTGGAATCTTCAGCTTGATAATACTGGGACCACGATTTTTGGGTTTTGCTACTTCCGTAACCCACTTTGGCTTTCTACCACGCTTGGTGTAGCCGACCAAAGCGTAACTTTGACGGGAACGAAGCCGATGTATCCTTGCCCCCAGTCTTCTCAACTGTCTCGCAGCGTATCGAATCTTTCCAGCATGTCGAAGAACAATTAAGACAATATGCCTATAACAAACATGGAGTGTAAAGGTTATGTTATTGCTAAAAGCGGATTGTTCTTCTACTCTAAGCATGTTTTTGTTCTGTGCTCCGTTTTTCCTTGTTTAATTGGCTTTAAAACTTTGCGTACAACGTAAACCAGCAATGGTATATTACTTAATAGGGGCAACCAATCCAAACGCATTGTAAAGATGAAAAGTTATGTAACATAAATACAGGCAGATCATGGCTGTTCTTCAATACCCCACAGAATTAAATAGACTAAGGATCTAGTATCGTTCTGTCCTAGTTTACACAATCTTAACTGGACAATTAGCATAAGATCCCAAGTGTCTTTTATACGGTTCTCTAAACTCTATCTAGGTATGCACATTACCCTCCGCCATCATTATTATGAATAATATAATAATATATTATGAAGCTAGCTTCTGTGATAACTTGTTTTTATTGTCTTGTTTAATAAAGTGTTCCGTTGTGTTCAAAAAAATTGAAAACTTAAAACTGAAGTGGAGAACTACAAATTATACTCAAAATCTTAAACTGGAAACATAGAAATAATTGCTGCAAGCGAGCGAAGAGAGCGAGTAGAAATATTAATCGTAGCTGGCTACCAGTGGTCGATTTGGCACGAGTGTATAGCCACTTCCGATTTTGGGATGGCTGGTGAGTTATGGATGATTCAGGAAACAGGTTGTACATCGGTCAGCGGTAGCGAACTTATTAACATTTGTCGCACCACACGTGACCTAGTGCAATTGATTACTTTACGAAGTCGCTAAAGTGGATTATCGGTTTCACATTGGACGACCCACACATGCAGTCGATCAGATATTGATAGGAGATGCCATGTACCTAAAAGCCTTCGACGACCAATCCATTCCCGATATAAAGACACTGTACTTGACCTATTTACCTAATCAAGTAGGATGGTCTGGAACGATAGCTGATTCAACAACGCAAAACTCTAATCCCAGGGAGGCTGAAATGCCCAAAATATTGGGTAGGAGTGTGTGGCCTGCTTCCCAAACAAGCATATTTATTTGTAAAAAAAAAAAAAAAAAAAAAAAATGACGCGGTGGCTTTTCTGCAATGCGGGCGCTGATGAGAAACCAGGAATTTATTTTATTTGGCCTAAAAGCGAACCTTTTTTAATGGTTCTCTTTTATCTTTTTAAAGCTGCAAGTCATAAATTAAAATTTATGAGTTGCAATTTTAATCAATTCTTAAGCCATGAACAATTTCAACCAAAAATTATAACTTTACAATACTCTTTCTTCAATAGACTAGATTGATATTTAGTATAAAGCAGCTTCACTGAACCAAATAAATAGAAAGAGTAAACAAAGATCTTATAAATAGAATTCTTTCTGGTTCAGGAACTACAAAAAGTTTACAACCGATTTGCCTGAGCTAGTAATTTGATATATAGTATGTAGAGTTCCGTGCACGGGAAGATCTGGATAATAAATTAAAAAAACAAATAATTTAAATCAAAAAGGAAAAAAAAACACATTAGTCTCTGTCTAGTGGATCCCACGAAACAGCGTCAAACTAACATGGCCGCGATCTGAAACAAACATGGCGCATCTTTGGCTTCCAAATTAACAATGAAGAAATTTTCTCTTGTTAATATTATTTTAAACTTTTTTCTTTGGTTTTGAATATAATTTTTAGTTCTTGACTACGTAGTTAAGGTTTTCAAAATTTTGCCCGCAACGGAACGTCAAAGGCTGTGCTTAACTTACTCTCCAGGCATCAGAGACTTTAAGAACTCTCCAAGGTTGCGACCTTCTGCTCGCGGTTTTTTATATGTGTCAAAGGTTCGCGAATACATTAGCCTCCCTTAAAGGTAAACAACAAGAAAAGAGTTATAAATAGAAACTAGGGTCTTCAAATATATCTAAGTTTATCATTGTAGTTATACTTATCATTAGATACTATACAGTTAGTCTATATTGTAGTTATACTTAATCAATATCATTAGATACTTTACAGTTAGTCCATATTGTAATTATACTTAATAAATATCACTAGATACCCTACAGTTAGTCCATATTGTAGTTATACTTAATCAATATCATTAGATACCATACAGTTAGTCTATATTGTCGTTATACTTAATCAATATCATTAGATACCCTACAGTCAGTCCATATTGTAGTTATACTTAATCAATATCATTAGATACCATACAGTTAGTCTATATTGTCGTTATACTTGATCAATATCATTAGATATCCTACAGTTAGGCTATACTGTAGTTGTAATTAATCATTATCATTAGACTGTCTAAGACTTACACGATTGTTTTTAAATATAAACAATTTTTTATTATAATTATCAATTATTTTGATTATTAATAAGTATATCTTATTATTATTATTTTAAGATAATTTTGAAGGTTAATGAATTTCAATCAAAATATGAACACATCAAAAGCAAAAGGAAAAAAAACTTTTGACAATTTATAAAACTGAAATACAAAGGAAAGCTGACAAGATTTTAACTTGATTTTTGAAAATGGCTCTCTAATATTGATAATAATAATAAAATATTGATAATAACAGAGACAATAAAAATAATAGTGAAAATATTTTTGTTAAGAAGTGGTAATAATTACTTTATTACATCTTGCAATAGAAATAAAGATAATTCTAAAATATAATTAAATTAATGAATTAAACGTACGTATGAAAGCGCTAATTAACATCGTTACTTCATTCTTTTTATTATTATCTAACATTTCACTCATCAAAATATGTACACGCTTCATCAATGACAGACAAGTTTGGGTAACTAACCTGTGTTGTGGAATACTGTAACAATTATTCCACGACCAGGACGGGAAACATCTCGACCGTTCACCTTGATGTAGGCCCTTCCACAACCTTTACGCCTTCTAGGATCATTACATGCCTCACTACGAAGATGTACACGCAGATAGCGGCTCCCTGTTCCACGACAGCAGTGAAGGAGATATTAGTGTAATGGGAGTTTGTATCGCAACAATATGACATAACATATGACATATTTTAGAAACTCTGCTTAGAGACCGGTCTTTCCATGTTTTAGTTTCCTTTTTCAAAACTGAATATCATGCCGCATCTCTTAAAATTAGTTGATCATCGTAAAAATATAAGTCTGGAGATAACTTTTCAAGCAATAGTCTTCCGTCAGAGCGATTCTGACCCGGCCTTTAAGTCTAAGCTGTTTACATTATCTGTTCTATATCAACAATGAAGTCTGGAGGTTGATTCAAAGTATTGAATACGTTTTAACATGGAGTTGTCACTTACTGAGATTATAGTCACGACAATGGTAATGACAGCAACTAGATTTGATGATGTAGGTGATGAAGATGATGATAATGATGATATTGATGAAGAAGATGATGATATTGATGATGATATTAATAAAGGTGATGATGAAGATGATGATGAAACTGATGATGACGATGATGATATTGATGAGGGTGATGATGATGATGATATTGATGAAGGTGATGATGAAGATGATGATATTGATGAAGATGATGATGATGATGAAGATGATGACGATGATGATATTAATGAACGTGATGATGATGATGATGATATTGATGAATGTGATGATGATGAAGATGATATTGATGAAGGTGATGATGATGAAGATGATGATGATGAAGATGACGATGATGATGACGATGATGATATTAATGAACGTGATGATGATGAATGTGATGATGAAGATGATAATGAGTGGGTGGGCGGGTGAGGTTGACACAGTTGGCAATGCCCTCTGACCACAAGTTCCCCAACTAGTTCGATGCCCGGCTCTGCCAACATTTGAACTGATTTGTACGACTTTCTTTCCCGCCAAAGCTAACTCAGCTTTCTTATCCTTGCAGAGTTGGTAAATGAGTACCAGCGTTTGCTGGAAGCTAACCTGCGATGCATTAGTGTCCCGTACAGGGGGAGTCAAAGCCTCTCATCCGCTTAACACTGATAAGCGCTGTCTCCATTGGCCACTTGGCTGGTAAAGGATTTAGCTTTTTATGACGATAAAGATGATGAAGAGGAAGGTGATGATGATAATGGCGATGAAGATGATATATTGGTGATATTGATGAGGATGATGATGAAGAAGAAGATTATGATATAGATGATAATGACAGGGATTAACGTTATTACTGCTTACCAGGCGGCAGACCCGCCGGTGGACCCGGCGGACTGACCGGTCGTACTGGTCCAATTGGTCCAACTGGTCCAACTGGTCCTCCTCCTAAACGAAAACATTAAGGTTTGAATCAGCTAAAACGACTCATGGAAAAAAGTTACAATGAATGGTTATAGCATATGGTGAAGAAACAAAGCAACTGAAGAGCAAACTGTTATAAGCATTGATTTTTTTCTTTGAACAATATAATTTAGGTAAAATAATAAAAACATGTTTAAATGAGTTAAATGAATGATAAGCTCTCCCGAGGGGTTTTCAGGCTTATTTACAAAGTTTTTGAGTTATTAATCTAATCTAGAATTGAATACACACAATATATTTGTTAAGACTCAGTTACTATCTAAAAAGTTTGTTAAAAGATGATTCTTTGAATCCCTTTTAAAACTAGTAAGGGAAATGTCGTCCGTAACGCTGCACGGCTGTGAGTTCAACAGAATGACTGCTCTATAAAAGAACGTGCATTGGCCGTCAGAAGACTTACATCTTGGAATAGATAGCTTTTTTTATTGCAAGTGTTAACAGAATGGACTCTAGAGCGTGTGGTAGATTGATTTGATAGAAAATTTGGGGCTAAGTCCTTCAGGCACTTAAGAGCTAAAATAGCATCTCTAAGCGAGAGCATACTGCTGGCAGGCTGTCAGCCACTTCTTGAGAACAGGTACAGGCTTAGGTTGATATTAATAATAAAGAAAACTTTATCAAAGAATAACTTTACAAACAACAATTGTAAATCTCACTCATAAAAAGTAATTTTCAACCGGATACTTGGATCACAAACATACATTACTAAACAATTTCTACAGTTAAACATGCTTAAAACTATAACTACTTACAAAAACATCTTAAATTATCATAACATGTTGATTAGTCCATTCTTTATTTCTACAGCAAAAGATATAAAAAGTGGTTCTAATAGTAATTCTTAGTATATTACGAACGCACTGCTTTTTTGACGCTGATGACCTGCAAATAATCCAAAATTTTAAAGAGAGAAGAACAATATTTCAAAAATATACCAAGAGAGCTTATAGAGACGTTTTTAAAACTGACAATAACAGTATTAATAATAATAATAATAATAATAATAATAATAATAATAATCATTACTACCATCATTATAATAGTAAGAATTACTATTACAATAGTAATAATAATAATAATTATTATTATTTTAAGAGATAATAAGATATGAAAGCTTTAACTAGTGTTGAAACGTACAGTTCCCATGCATCGTTTTGCTCTTCAACTACTAAAAAGGTTTAAATAAAGAAGCTGACACTAAGGCCTTTGTAAGAAAAGTATTTTGAGTTTATCTTTTAAATTATGTGATTACTTCAATCCCTAGGACTTGGCTGGCAGACGTTCATGTGTTCGGCAGAAGGGCCAAGCGTAGTTCTTAGTGGTTAACTGAAAAGTTTAGCTTTGATATTAAAGCTCAACTCTTCACTCAACCTCTTGGGACGTTGAAAACATGATTAGTCTTGAACATTTATTTATGTTATCTGTAATATTATTTTGACCTGATGGTGGTGTCATGAGGACACCGAAACGTTGTTTCAATATGAAAATGATTATTCTATCCGTACTTTTCATTATTAAACGAAACATGAATGATTTAAAAAATTGGTTAAGCCTAGCAAAGCAAAAACTCTTACCGCATCCACCAGGAAATTGCAGGGTAAGTTTTCCAGACAAGACACTAGGGCCTTTTCGCCTTTTCTTCTGTTTTTGTTTCACCCAGTCAATAAAGAAAAAACGCTTCCCTTTCCAGCCAAGCAAAGCGTATGAGCCACGATAATTGGTAGTCAGGGAGTACCCTCCAAGTTGTCGGAGTTGTTTGAAAGCTGGTCTAGCGTAACGCGAACCTTCGTCTTGTATAGCAACAAGTATGGCGTGACTGTTGGTAAAGTAAAACAGTTAAGGACTAGATATAATTAAATATCGCAAAATAGATTAAAAATTTAAAAATGTGCATAATTGTACTGAATTACTAATAAACTAATAATTACATGGCTCAGTTTTATCGTAAAATGATGGAAAACTGTTCCAATTTTTGGAAACTATTATATTCTATTGTAAAGAAAACGATGCGATTGGTTTGAATATTTTGCTACGAAATCATCCCATTTTCAACTTATGTTGATAACAACTTTCTTGTCTTTGCTTGATCAGTGTTAAAACTGACAAAATTACGCAGAAATTTCAATTACAGCCGCCAGCTCTTTCAGTCTTATCTTGCCTATCAGTCTTGTTTCATACCATACTTTATTGTGCTTTAATTCGCGCTAAAGGTATACATAACCAACTTATCGCTACAATATATATTGTACACTAAGGAGGGCCGGAAGAACAAAGTCCTTTTTAATTAAAATTGTAGCTATGTGGCGTTACTCATTTTATATTTTAATACTTATCTGGAGTACGCGGATTAAAATTAGCCGAAACAAAGACATTTTCGTGCAAAATGCTTGTGCTATACTCACTCTGATGGTTGGTTTCTGATGAACTGAGCCAACGCCTTTCCAGCATTTCTATCGGCATGAGTGTCAAACACTCTGCTGGACTTAACACGACCTGTTGAAAACAATAGTTTAAGGTTCGTAAATAGAGGGTATTGCATGCCCCTATGTGGCTAATAGTTAAATCCTTACGAGTCAAGTGGCCCATGGAGCCGGCGCTTATCTCCGGTTTCTGTAGTGTTAAACGGATGAGAGTCTTTGACTCCCCCTGGACGGGACACTAATCCATCGCAGGTTAGCTAGCTTCCAGCAGAGGCTGGTAATCATTTACCTTCCCCGGAAGGTAAAGGTATGATTTACTCAACGGGTACAATGAACGGCCTTAAGTTTACTTTATTTTTAAAATAACATGTACTTATCTCTTTGTACAGCTTTAGAAACAGTTACACAATCAACTGAAGAGTGTTCTCTGTACCCCTCCATGGATCCCTTTAACCTAGAATCTATATTTTGTAATTTTCAAATAACATTATGTTAACTAATATACATATTTTTCTCACACAAGTACTGATTGTTATGAAGCTTAAATAGTTTTGATTCGCTTTCTAGCATTAATTACTCTGTAGATTTTGTTTATTTATTTATTTATTTATGTATGTTTTTTATATTTATATATATTTCCTTTGACGTAACCCGACAACTAAGTTATATATATATTAGCTTTTGCCTACCATCTACCTCGTTTAACCCCCGGTTACTGTGGCTGGTAGTAAGACACCTGAAAGTAAGTTTTAAATATTATATAGATAGATTGTAATATGTATTAAGTTATGGTGCGAAATAAAGATTTGTTTTTGTTGTTGGAAGGATGGCAAGCTGAGTTGGCTTAGGCGGAAAAGAAGGTCACACAAATATTCGAATCTCGACAAACTGCCGGGATCGAATGGGGACCTTGTGTTTCGAAAGGAGAGATCTTACCAACTGCGTCAACCACGTCCCCCATTAAACTCATTAGTTTATGAACAATCCCAAAAACATTTAAGACAATTATGTAAGAATCAGCTCAGTAACCGGTTCAGTTTTATTTTTTCTGTTTAAATCTTTTGATACACGCAATCCGTAATGTAGCAATTCTTCTGTAAACAGAAAATATTCGTCGGCATCCGCTTCAAAGTGAATGGAATGCACTAATACTAATATTTCTAATACCAGAACACTGGCACCGTGGACAAAATTCTACCCTGTCTATGACAGTTACAGAGGGTTAATGTGTACCCTGTTTATGATTTTCTGCTAAAAACACATACCCTGTTTATGAATTTAGGTTGAAAAAGTAGATCCTATCGGGTGGAACATACCCACATGGCTCATATGTGGCATTACCACCCAACCCGGGAATCGGGTTTGTTTTTAAAATAGAGTTTTTACAAAATAGAGTGTACATTACACGAAGAAAATATACACAAGCTTGTTCTTTGACAAAGCTTACTCAAAAAGAGTTCGTTTTCCAAATTCCAAACTAAGTCTTTAGAAACACCGACGCAGCTCAAACTAGTTTACCGCTAGTTATTTTTCTTATCTTACTCTTAATCTACTTTAAATCTAGTAAAGTAGCAGTAATGCGCTGTCTATAAAACACATTATTCATTCCAACACTACAGCTACACCATGCACACTTTAGAGTTCAAATGCACTTTACACGCCTTTTTTATAAGAACCAGTAAATTTTGATGAGGCTCATTGTTTTTGGCTGATTCAGCCTCAATTAGCTTTTAATGTGTTCTTATTTCTGGGAGCGGAAATAGCATTAAAAAACAGTGCTGATCGTCTGCATGACAAACTTTTATTATTACATAAATACGTGTATCATTTGGGACAATAGCAGATATACTAAATGTGAAACGGTGCTACTGTGTTTTTACTGTGCACATTGCGAACGTAAATTACAAGAGTCAGTAATAAAATTTCAACTAAAAACATTTTCATTGTTTTTCAGCCTCAGATAGACTTTGTTCTTAAATTGTTCTTAATGTTCGGCCAATCTGAGCCTTATTGTTCTTATAAAGTTGTTCTTATAAAAAACAGTGTGTATTTCACTTGAGTCAGCTTTTGATTCAATTGTCCCACAGTGTACAAAGCTAAGTCACTTAACAACATTGTACATATCTAGTGAATTGTAATGAATCAGCGAACAATCAAAATGTGCATGTCTGTCCCTTAAGACAGCGGAAATGACAATATTGAGTTTGACGAATTTGATCTTGCATTACATTTAAACATTTGCGCAAGTGCCAAGACAAAAAACCTTTTTTCTCGTGGCTTTCAATCTTTTGCAACAACGAAAAACGTTTCATTTTCGTCAGTGTACAAAATAAATTAGGTTTTTTTCCTCTTAAGGTCCTGATACATCGCAAGTTTCTAAGTGAAAACTATCCTCTCCACCTAAATTTTTAAAAGCTCTATTTTTTATTCTTTTTTCAAGTGCCAGTTATTTTTTATGATACAACAACAAAGAAACACACAACGTTTACGAGTTGTCCAGACGTTTGCGCGACACGGAGTGCGGTCTGTTGTTCCTATACTGTGTGATCAAGATGTGGGTTAGTGTACTTTGCAGCTAGGAACTCAGCTAAACCAAACGCAAAGGAATCGTCATGCCTCATGCTTCTTTGCGATAAAGAAAAAGAAACGCAGTGACATTAAATCCGTTTGGAGAGAAATTAGGGTCATGCTGTCTGATACCTAAGCGAAATCCTGGTTTCTATATATAACGCCGACCGACTAGAGCTAGTTTGGGAGATCGCTAAATGCGGTCGGCAAATGCAAGAGTTCAACTTTTTCAACAGTCGACGACCATTCGCCGACTTGATGCAGTGAATTTGCAGTTTTTAAAACATCATCCGGCGCTATTGAGATCAACAAATTATTATTTTTTTCATAATTCGTTATAGCAGCCCACAAATTTTTATTATGGCGTCAGCTCAGGTGGCGGAAATTCTGGTTTACAAATATTTTTATAGTAAAAACCAATAAAAAAATTATAGAAATAATCCAAAATTGTAAAGTACTTTACAATCAGTTTGCAAAGATTATAAATACTTAGTACTCAAATCCTCTTTTCAATATGTTCTATTCTCTGTTCTGTTCCTTTTCGTTTTGTTGTTAGAAGTACTTCCAGCAGAAAAACTATTTATTGCCGACATGGCAGTGAGCGCTTTGTCTAGTAGGTAAAAGAGCAGACGGGGAAAGTCGCCAAAGCTGGTCGACGTTAGCTTACAAACAGGTCGGCAGCAGGTCGGCGTCGCATTGACAGCAGGCTCTTGTACGTATTCCAGAGGTGATCACCCTGCAACTGTCATTGATGTAACCGAAATTGACTCATAAGAGTTATACCAACGTTTTGTAAATGTCGTGTGCATGTTATAGTGGTCGGGATTGACAAGTAGTTGTGGGAAGTCGATTTGCTCGACACTTTACAAAATTTCACTATATCAGTATTACCGTTAGTGCTGAGTTGTTATCATATGTAGGAGTTACATGTACACCTATTGGCAATTGAAATATAAATAAATATTTTACTAACTTGACGTCGTTTTTATTTAACTTAAAATTAAATACAAAAAGGCTTTTTTTGAATCCCAAGTTTTAGTTAGGGGTTGATTAATTGATACTTTTACACTGCAGTATAAAATTATCGTTGTTTTAAAGTTAAATTCCTTCTTAACTCAGACGTTAGAACATACGAAATGAAGCTTTATTTTCTCCAACTCTTTTTTATCTTATATAATATTTGTTTTCTTTTTTAAAAACTGCAGGCAAGTCAAAGTTAATAATGGACAAAACAACACAAGCAAGTTTAAAAACGGCTTTGTTGGCACGAAAACAAAAGAACACACAAGCTTTCAGGTGGCCACTGACAGTGTAATTGTTTGACCAGTTGTCAATCTCAAAGGAAGCCGTTCAATTATTTTTGAGTGGGTAAACAATTACGTTAGTGACTTCTCTTTCAGCTGGGTGTGCTGGGTTCAGCCGAGCTCCGCGGGAGCTTATCAGACGGTGTCCAACAATGTTATTGTTTGTGTACCTTTTACTAGAATTTGTTTTTCTGGATCCGTGCCTTCCCCAAAACACTATAACAAGTAGGTATACATTAATGGTGCTTGAACCTTTTCATGGTAGTTAGACCCCATCATTGTGCTCTATTGGATTTAACTGTTTATGTATGGTTGGGTTGAATGGGGATTGGAGATCGGTTCCTTTAGGTAATCAAACACTTTACCCAAACAGGATCGTCACTAACAACTCGAGATCCACTTGTCTAACTACTAGCTCTTACTTGACGTGTTTCGAACCCGAAGCAAAAGGGAACTTGGTGGAAGGGATGGAGTTTCACAAATTTTACTTCGACAATTT
>JAOBAY020065209.1:0-12383 GCA_025331085.2 Zoanthus sociatus
AGAATACCCCGACACTGTCGTTAATGTAATTCTGCGCATTTGTTTTTAGAGAACGACTAATGCGCAGAATAAATCATCATGTCATTAAAGACAGTGTCGGGGTATTCTAAAGTGTAGCCCTTTAGAAATACAGTTAACCGTCTGATATCTCATCCAGACTCACCTTTCCTGCACTTGTGTTATGAGCACAGAGATTTTTCTCCCGGGATTTCACAAGTATTGTAAGCCCCGTAAATGGAAGAATAAATACCAAATACATAGACAGGTTCATGAAAAACGCCGCACAGCCATACTTCTTCCTGCACAAAATAAACAAAGCCATAATCTTTATAATAGCATTTACATAGAATCTCACAGCTCGCCATATAACGCGCCTGGCGATTGGTTATCTGCAGTGGGTATTTTTGGTCGAATAACCACACTTTTATTAAAAGCAGTACGCTGATTAAATAAATACAAGAGTGAGGACTTCGTGAGAATTATCTTCAACGGAAACATTAAACGAAAGCGTCCATTTGACTTCAAAAAAGTGGTGAATAGTAAACTCCTTAATAAGAAGAATTTTCAGAGTTTGTGATGAAATTCCATTTTAAAGATCGACTAAAGCCAGCTAATATTAGTGAACACTCGCTGGTAGCAACTTAAAATTCAATGACAGCTTTTTATTAATATTACAAGCCCACTTAGTGTAACAGAAATGGTTGACTTCGGAACTTAAACTGTATTCAAAATTTCTTGATTTTTATATTTTCATCGAGTTAAAAATGAGTTCATCGGCAACACAAATATAATATACATGACTGAGCAAAAACATCCCTTGCAGCCTCCCGATCTATCACTATATTTTCATCGAGTTAAATATGGGTTGACCAGATGCTAGCCTTAGCTTTAACAACAGGTGGTTTCACCTGACGTCATGGCGGCCATGTTGGTGTACTCTTAACAAAAGAATTTTGATTATCTCTTTTGTTTGGGACACCAACATGGCCGCTATGTCTATTGTCTTTTGTGTCTCTTGGGATTGTGTAAAAACCAAGGATAGTATGCCGTGTAAGTGCTTAGATTTGTTGAGGCGCTGTTTGGTCGTCATAAAAATTTGCATGCTTCAGGTTACTGCCGAAAGCACTGGCTACAAAGGTTAAATTAGCAGGTGGCATTATACATTAATATCTAAACTCAAAGCAAAGTAAGTAGAGTCGACTGGTTTGGAAACTTGACGACTTTCTTTGTTATATGTCGTTGTTCTCCTTTTCCCTATTAATTAAAATATGACGTTGACCGTGCACAAAATAATAACAAAAGGCTTTGAGATGTAAATGAGCAAACGGCTAATAGACTAATGAAGCATCACACCTATAGAAAAAAAGATCCTAACCGTGACCGTGCACACAACATGTAAAAAAAAACATTGTAATTCTTTGTAAGTTTCCTAACCAGTCCACAACCTTGCTAATCTTTAGGTCCCCGGCTGAGTAGTTGGTTCTGTTTAATATTACAACTGACTAAGCCACAGATATTTATAATCAAATAAAAGAACTTTGTCCTACCATTTCAAATTGAGTAATGAAAAACAAACTGGATGTGTGAGGCATTTTTCTCTTCTCAACTCCAACATCGTCTGTAAGAAAAAGAAAAGGCTTGTTTGTATTATCAACTGATGCATGCCTGCAAATATATGAGTGAAACTCCCCCCAGCACTATAGAAAGTAAAAACTTACGTTGATTGTCCACAAGCCAACATCTTTTACTTTGGGCGTTTCGGGGCATCCTTTTCCTTGTACCAATGTTAGGTCGTATGTTACCTGAAAAGCCACAATGTATTAAGATCACTTTAAGGGACAGATATGCTGGGAGTTTAAGGAAGTCATCTAAGTTTTTGGTTATTCATGATACTCGCAGCTGGTATCAAAACAAGCAAGTAGCGTGCGAAAACAGCCGCTTTGCTATAGCCTTTTGAAACGGTGCCTGGACACCAGTGAGAACACATTTGTCTGCTTTCGCAGGGAAAAAATGAAATGACTATAACCAACAGACCATTTTCGCATTGCAGTAGCCGCTAACTTCAATGACAACGGATCCACTTTTTGCACTCTGAGCCTTTATATGAAGTTAGAAATTTCTATAAATACCAACGTAGTTTTAGTACTTTTACACTACTTATAACTGTGTGTATTGCTGAAGGTGTGACTTCTCGCTCTTTCTATCTAGTATTTTTGAGTATGTAACAATAAAACGAGGCAAACACTGTTAAAACTGAATCCATTGTCATTGAAGTTAGCGGCATCTACAATGCGAAAATGGTCCATTTCGGAATATAAATATAATATAATCAAAAATTTTTGCCGGATGGAGTTGTAACTGCCAAAGAAAACCAGCCGCTTTAAAATTAAGCAAGTTACAGAAAAGTATTATATTCTGATTAATTAAGACAATCAAGACAGCCAGAAAGTCTGTTTTGTTATTTAGGTTTTACTTTTCAAAAAGTCACGTTACGTATTGGTTCTGCTAAGTCTTCTTTCAGTTTACTTTGTCATCATTGTTCATTTCCCTCTCCCCATAAGGCTAGTTTTGTTACCCATGCTGGAACTAGTGTCAGTGCGGTGAACTAGTACCGTCTTATAAGACCAAACAAGAAATCATCTTCAACCACCACTCTTTATAATCAGGAATTCACTTACAGATTATTGTTATTATTATTATTATAAAAAATAGCACTGGCAGATGTTATGCGAAAAAGGCGAAAAACGCTTAAATTTAACAAAATAAGCAAAATGGATAAATTTCAACAATGCTCCTTGTTTGAAGAGAAAATGACGATTGCACAACTACACTTATGACGTCATGACCGAGTGGGGAAGTGGTGACCAGTTTTAGGGACTTCGGCAAAAAATCATTGTTCGAGGGTCAAATTCATAAGGAAAAATTGTTCTAAACAACTTTTAAGTAAAAAAATTGAATTCTACAATAAAAATTCTTTAAGAAAATGTACAAAACCCAAACTAGTCAAATTCGTGATACTTGCACTTTAATATTTCCTGGTTCGTCAAATGTGTCCATTTCGAACACATAAATTCCTCGCTCGCATACTCCTAGAGTGACATTCTTACCTTTCATATCGTGTGCTCTTTTGTGTAAAAAAATGCCATAAAGTGGCAAGTGTTGTGATTCTTTGACATAAGCAAACGAGGCATCTTGAGATGTCATAGCACGGTGGGATTTGTGTAATTTAGTCACCATTGCTTCGTAGTCAGTTTTGCTCACCTCCATCGCACAGTTGATACCATTTGGACAAACGAAGAAAGACCCCAGCAGATTTTCAAGATATCCTTTCGCGTGAACTTTATGGTTGTAATCTCCAAGGTTAGCTTGTGCAAAATAGCCATCCAAAATCGCTTGTTTATTGGGTGGACATTTCAGTTTTCCACGGTTGATAAAATCTTTGATCTGATATCGCAAAAGATCGGTTACAACTGGGCTAACTTTTAATGGTTCTGAAGGGAAAACTTTAAATTGGAACTGATAGTTTATGAATTCTGTTTTGCCTCCAGCGGGTATTTCTTTACCTAGATTAAGCCAGTTCAGTTCGCCATCTTCTCTATCCGTGTAACGCAGCCCGAAATATTTCTTATCGTTTGGTGGAATATCCAACTTGTTACATACGATGTCAAATATTTCTATTCCCAGAACTAAATTCTTCACGAAAACTGTTTCAAACTCCGTGTTATCAAGCAGAACAATTTGACACTCTAACGCAGAGCTTGAAGTGCGACTTAGGCGTAGAGCCATGGCTTTCGACGGAAACTTTCATTAGTAATATAATTATATTAACTACAGGCTTTTTTAAGTGGCTCAGTTCTTGGTAAAAACCAATCATTGTCTTTTTTACAAGCAGACGTCAGCTTTTTAAACAATGAAGATGATATTTGGTTAACCTTTTCGGTTTCTGTTGTTTTTTGCATGTTCACTGAAGCAGACACATCCAAATTTGTCATTTCAGTTTTAGAAAAATTTGTCGGTCATCTAATCATTTTTTTTAAAAACTAAAAATTGATCTCGAATAGTCCGAATATGGTTTTAACTTTCAATAGATATGGAATATTGGTTAAGAATCCTGGAACATTAGATCAGGGAGTTCAAATTTAAAAAATAATTCATTCATCGCTCATTTCTCCTCTGTGTGGAGATTGAGGCCCTATACACGTTGTCAGCCACTTCGCTCTGTTCTGTGGCACTTTCGCCGCTTCGTTCCAACTCTTTCGACTCTTTCTTTGCCGTTCGCCTCCAGGTCTCTTTTTCTTCTCCCTTCAGGTTTCAATGTTAGTGCCACTCTCAAATTGTTGCTGGGCTCTTTTCTGAAGATGTGACCAATATATCTCTGGAATCGTCTTTCACGAATGATCTCACTAACTGGCTTGGTGTTGGTAAGGCGATATAGTTCTTCACTTGAGATTTTCACGGGCCACCGAACTCTCATTTATATCTTCTTTAAGCATATGAGATGAAATCTGTTGAGTTTTAGTTTATTAGAATTTTAATTAAAATCATTGAATTATTATTAAAATTTTGATTAAAATCATTTTTTATTAGAATTTTGATTAAAATCATTCTCCATAACTGCTGCTCCGTACAGACTGGGACTGGTTTTAGAAACTGCGTGCGTCGGGACGCCTGCTGTTTCTCTCACCGACGCGTTCAATTGCTTGTTAAAATATTTTATCAAAACGCGTATGAAAGACATTGGAGATCAATGGGCATAAACGTTACGTGATTCAAAGAAAGACACCTTAACTTTTAGGCTTTGGAGGCGTCTGTTCTTTTTTCACGTTCATACTATAGGATACCACTCAAGTTTATAACTAAATAACTACAAAATATATGTGACCTTAGGGTCTATTTTAGTGTCCTCGAGTTAGCTGCTAGACTGTACCGTACGTGCTATGAATACTTGATAACTTTAAGGTTTTTAATACTTATTTCCCTCTCGGTCACGCAAGGGCGGACAGTGACTATACATCCGCAGCCGGACGTCAGTCTTCAAGTTACTACAATTGAAAATGTTTAAAGTTTACTGAGATGCCTCAAGCGGTTCCACACGAGCCAAAATTTCGAATGTTGTGTTTTGCGTTGGCTCTGTTCATGGTATGCGAAACATCCAAACGTGACATTTAGAAAAATTTAGGAGATATATCTGAAAAATAAGGACTGCTGGACACGGTTTAGTAATTTTTAAAAGACCTTATCCGGCTGCTGGACTGCGTAAATAAATTGACGCTAAATCGTTTCACTTGTTTATGATTCATTCTTATATTTCAATTTTATTAACGTCCAGCTAGCTGCCTATTACGTCCAAAACATTCGACAGCGAAGAATGATCGCCATAGGGTGTTACAGGAGAGCTCTCCAAGAGTATAGGCAGAGATTGAGAGGTTTTCAAAGACATTGGCGATTACGTTTGTTTCTTAAACTTCAAGTTTGCAGTTCATTATTACGGAATTTGACATTTTCCCAAATTTCTTGAAAAAGAAAATCAACAACGTAATGTTTAATTTGATTTTCGATTTTAACCTTATTAGGAAATCCAAAGTTTCAAATTTGTCCGGAGGTTTTTGATGTTTACCAACAGCAAAAATTTCAAAGAAAAACTTGTATTCTTTAATTCGTTCTGTTGCCGTTGTTGTTATTAAATTTTTCTATAAATAGCATCGGTTCCTCCCCTCTTTTTGCTGTTGTTTTGATACTTATCGTGACCAAGTCTAAAAATAGAAGTGACGGAGGCACCAAGACACAGTGACATGATATATGATATAAACAGGCCCGGGCGCCTGAACAAAGGAAATTTTGATGAAAGCACAAACATTCAGAGAACTCCATCGATCTCGGCATGTCTCCTAAGAGTCTTCTTATTCGATCTTCTTGACTATCCGCCCTGTTTGCAGACCTCAACGATCAGTGTTTGTTAATAATTTGTTAAAAATAGATACAAAAAACAACGTTGTTCTTGGCAACCTTGTACCCAGTTTCTTTCATCAGGGGATTTTTCGGAAGTATACCACCTGCCCCTTCCTGAGGTCCGAAGGCTAAGCTAGTACCTTCGAATCGTCGTGTTCTCTTTCCCTTTGGTGGATCGAAGTTGGATTTATTTCTATTTCTCATCCTGGTGGTTTTTCGTTAATTAATTTTTTAAAACACCTATTTTTATTTGAATTTAAATGAATCATAATACAAAACTATAATGAAAGTGAAAGTTTCTTGAGATGACAAAACAAATACGTTTCGTATGGGGTTTCCAAGACAAATTAAAAAAAAACAGGCTTAAGTTGCACTTATTTCCTTATTTGGCAAAGGATTGAAAACATGTAAACTTGCCGTATTTTTTAATATATTTCCGAGTATATTTTTACATTGCCGCAGGCCTTCAGGCTTTTTAAAAACTATAAATTTTTCATTTAGAAAATCCAAAGTCCGTCTCACAGGTTCGCTTTAATACTACTGCTCGAAAAAATATTGAAGAAATAGTTTGAATGTTTCCTTGAACATGAATACACTATATAACAACATGAAAACACGGCAAGAATTAAAGTATTTTATGATAAATTCGCGCCAAATCCATTCTTTCTTTCCGCCATTGTTATTTTTTACACATGACTGCATACGCTCATTAAACTGACGAATCAAAATCTTCGTTCCTTTCATAAACACTCGCACTGAATCACACATGTATGTAATGGGAGTGAATTCTCGGAGTGCCTTCACCGTGTTTTAAATTCTAAAGGTTGAATTGGCCTAAAGATTGCTTTATATTATTTTAAAAAAATAACGAAAAAGTTAGCTAGGAAGACTTACAAACAACAAGATAATGGCGACGGTTCGTTTTGAAACACCTTCAAAGAAACGGCAAAGCCCTTGTAAACTCGATTGCCATGTTGTTTTGCTGAATAACGTTGACTTTGCTGCTGCTCTCGAAAAGAAATCCGCCAAAGGAAACGAACTTTTTGAGAAGGTTTGTGATAGATTAAGAATCCCGTCAAAAGAGAGGGTCTATTTTGGCTTGCAATTTACAGATCGAGCAGATGGCGAACTCAACTGGGTGGACATGTACAAAGAGATCCGAATCCAGCGATCAAAGCCATACAATTTTCAGTTTGCGGTGAGATTTTTTCCTGCAGGAAACTACTCAAAACTTTCGACTGAGACTCAAGAACAGATTCGTTTTCAAGTCAAGGATAATCTTCTTAGAGGAAAGTTTGTTTGTCAAGTGAAAGAGCACGCAGATTTGGATGGCTACTTTGCCCAAGCCATGTTGGGTGACTTTCAGCGTTCAGTTCACACGAAAGGATATTTGGAAGATCTTCTTGGGCCTTTTTTTGCCCCACCAAATGGAATTAATTCGGAAATTGAAGTTAGTGAGTCACAATACGAACTTTCCGTGGCGAACAATCACAGGTCACACCGTGGTATGAGTGTCGAAAAGGCGAATTTGGCGTATCTGGAGCTAGCGCAAAAGTTGGCTTTTTTCGGCACCGTCTTTCACCCAGGCGCAACGGACAAAAGTGGCAAGAGCGTTTTGCTCGCACTCGACAATCAAGGAGTTCTAATCTACGAATGCGATGAGGCCCAGAAACCAGGAGAAGTGATAAGTAGGTTTCCTTGGCAAGATATCGTGAGTTTTGTTTCTCAAAACAGAAAATTTTACATACTTGCCTACTCGGTAAAGAAAAAGGATGGCGGTAGTTTTTCTTTTCGTTTTCACGGACATTACGCCCACAGAGGCGCAGATAGGGTGTGTAAAGATGCTACTGAGTGGCAGTCGTTTTATTTCAAGCCCGATAAATCTGATCGTCGAAGTAAATCGCTTGGAGAACTGCATATAACCGAGCACTTCATGGGAAACCAAGAGATCGGCCGTCATGTTTGGCGTTTTGGAACGGTTGGCAAAAAGCGACCTGCAACTCCGTTCAAAAAATTCAAGTCGTCTTTTCGCAAGAAATTTTCTCGTAGTTTCACATCAGGTAAATTAAATACTGACACAGCACCAGTTTCTGACGGCGCTTGTTCTACTGCAAGTAAAAATGCGACTTTCGAGTCAAGCATACTCCAAGAGAAGGATGAAATTTAGAGGAATACTTCATGAAAAGGAATCTGAAAGTTAAACAGGTTCGCATGAGTTATACTAGTAATTTCAGGTGTTCACCATTTTCTTTAAACCACTTACAGCAATGATCACTACAGTGTTTACTCTGAGTTATCTAAATTTCATCAGCATGCATCTGATGGGAGTTTGTGGCATCTTTTATCCTGGGTTTGCTTGAAGATTATATTAAGGATAGGAGAGGAGAGATATTTGGATATGATTCTAATATTAATTTTTTAAAAATAATATTGAACTATTTTTAAAAAAATATTTCTTCGACAACAGCACCCACACTACAGTAAACCTGACATAACCTGGACAGGACACTAATCCATTGCAGGTTAGCTCTCAAGCTACTACTCAGTTACCTACCCCATAAGAATGGAAAGCTGAGTTAGCTTAGAAGGAAAAGAACATCACACAAATATTTGAACCTTATCAAAGCCAAGGATCAAATCGGGAATCTTGTGCCTAGAAGGCATAGATCTTGCCAACTGCACCAACAGTGACAGTTAAGAGCTCAAACATTGCTTCCAATCCATGCCACAGAAACCCTGCAGTTCTGGGGGTGGGTGTAATTTGCAAAATGCTGAATGCAGAATGCAACTAGTACAGTATACTAGGTCAGCAGAAAAACATATATTGCTAACTTTTCTGTAATCGCAGCCATAAAAACTTTCCCTTCACTCTCGTTGAGTAATTTTAGGGTTAGTGTAAGGCCAGTCAGCTACAGGGTTAGGGTTAAGATTTATTCTTGTATGGATTTACTACCGCTGACCTTGTAAACTGTAGTCCTGTTCTGCATTAAGCATTCTGCATTCTGCAAATTACACCCGCCGGACGTTTTGGTGTTTAGTTGAGTGGACCTGATATTGCTGAGTAATCTCTAGAAGCAAACTGCAAAATCACAAATAGCCAAGGGTGTATATGTAACTCTGGTGTTCGGGTAAACAAAAACATGTTTAAGTACTGCCATATATGTATGTAACCATGATGCAATACATGAGCAACTTATATTTAATTATTATTGAGTAAGTCAAAATGCAGAGGATTTTTATTGTTATTTGGCTTTATTGTTATAATTTTTATTTGCCATTTTTAAATGGATTATTTTACAGAGACAATTTTGAGCTGATGTGGCAAGGGAGCAAATTGAAGCCATGAGGCTTATAAGAAGGACTACCTTAACCTATTATATATGATAACTTTTAATAACATATTTAAGTTCTGTCTGGCAAGATAAGTAGCTAAACCTGTTTTAAGTTTGGTTAAGAATCTTTTTAGAAAATCTAAGTTCACAGACTTTTTGCATTTGAAAAATGAAGTCAATTAACCTTATCTTGCAGATTGATTCAAGTTCAGCAAAGATGAGTTATACAAGTTTGATCTACTGCAACAGAAGTTTAACAAAGAATTAATTGCTCGTGCATCGTCTCACCATGCTGTGGTCTTGTTTGTAAACTGGAATATCTCAGTCAACTGAAATGTTTCACCACTTTTATTTAGTTGACGAGCTTTATCAAGATTTTGTATTTACCTTAAGCTAATGTAGCTGGTTGTAAAACAGTTTTCAGCTGTTTGTGCAGTTTCTGGAAATTGATATCTATTACCACAAACAACTAAAAGTAGTCTTCTTCTGTTGGTACCGGATGCATAGTGACATAGATTATGTAAATGCAGTTTTAACCTGGCAATAAGAAACACTAAAATAAACCAATAAACCAACCAATCAAGAAGCACTTCCTCTGGTACACACAGAAATGCCCTAAAAGTACAATTATTGTATAATTATTCAAAATCTACAGTTTTCGTTTTTTAAGTATCGTCATGCTTCAAATCCATGCAACTATTAAATGATTGCTCAAAAAGAAGCTAGTAACTTGATGCTAAAAAGACCCACAATAATAACTTTTGTAAAGTCTTAAAAGCTTTGATTTAGTCAAAGATGCTATCAATTAAAAATGATCTAAAGCAGATAACATATGTATATTTAATATAGGAAACATTTTCCTTACTGTTATGTTTATAACAGTATTTAATTTGTTTAGTTGATACTTAAGTTGGTAATAAACTTGATAACTGAAATTCACATCTCTAGTTTTCTGAATGCTAATTGTTTCAGTCACACAGTACGTATTTACTCTGTTGATGGCAGTAAATATTGTTAAACTATGTTTGTATTGAAAAAAGTTGTGATTTCATTAAATGAAATGTTGTTTTCATGTAATAACCAGTCAGGATTATTTGAAAATATTGCTTATGTTATGAAGGATAGTTGAGTTTATATTTTGCAATAGAATATTATATAAAATAAGAAAATATGCCAACTTATTGGACTGTGAGAAATGTTCAGATGAAATAAAAGTATTATATAGATATACTTATTTAGCAGAATGCAGACCTTTTAATGCTATTCAGGATTAGACATTATACCAGTAAATAACTTAGCAGCCATGCATTACAGCTGCATAGAAGCAGCTAACTTAACAATAACATTGTTTTAATTTAAAAAATAATATGTTGCAACAGTAGATTCAGTAATTTGATCTTTTTTCTAATTTTTTTGTCTTTTTTTGTAATTTAATTATAAGGAAGACAAAGTTTCTAGGGAACAAAATTGAATTGGTGTGGGCATCATTGCCTTTGGACCACTAAACTTGATCCCAGTTCAATTCTCAGCCCTGGTGAAAAACTTGGTTTTCCATCCTTTGGAAGGTCAGTGATTACCAGTATTTGCAAGAAGCTGACCTGCATTTAATTAATAGGTGTTTCATTTAGGCCTAGGGGAGTCAAAGACTTTCATTTCCTTTGCAGTTAGTTAACTTTGTTTGTACTGTGAGGTTTCCTAGATAAATGTTCAACAAAGTTACTGAGTTTACTGTTAGATCAAACATTCAGTTATACATTCAACTTGAGTGTTAAGTTTAGTTATTGACTTTTGAAAGAAGTTTCTGGAATAAAAAATACAAATCAACTTGGTTCTATTTTTACACTTTATTTATTTGCTAGTAAATTCTCTATCCCTTGCTACTAAACATCTAGTAATAACACTTGTAAGTATATGATTTTGTCTGTTTTGCCTTCAAAATTTAAAGATGGACCCCCATTCCTGTATTCTATTAACCATTGTGTTTTTCAGTTACTAAAAATGAAATTGTAATTTAATGACATAGATCTATGCTTACCGAGTATGGTTTGCTTTATTTAAAGCCCGAAACTTGAGTGGCTACATTTTTCATCATGTTGACAATATTGAAATCCCAGATTAGGTTAACCCTATCCTAGCTAAGTATTTTTTGGAGTTCTGGGCTTGGGAAGGGGTCCTCTCCACCTCATAAGTCAGAAAATATTGAACCTTTGCAAAAGGGTATTAATAGTTTACTGATTGAACAAGATTCAATATTACATCAATCCAATTTGATCTGGATTTATTCCCGTAAACGAGGGTGGCCAACTCCCACTATCCATCTCGCTCGATTCATGGCATCCTTTTTATCTAAACCAACACTGATGCTCTCCTTTACTTGCGTCTTCCACGTTTTCTTTGGTCGTCCTCTCTTCCTCTTGTCTATCACTTCAAACTCCAACGTTTTTCTCAAAACGTGCCCATGATCATGCCCATATCGTCTCACTCCATTCGCCTTTGCCATCTGAACCACTGTTTCCTTCAACATCAACATCTCCATTAGATCCTCTGTTGTCTTTTTCTCCATCAGTTTTGCGTCATGCATTGCTCTCACCATTGCTCTCTCTCGGTCCTTCTCAAAATTGCCATCTCATTTTTGCTCAAACATCATGTCTCGCTACCATATAACATCGCTGATCTTACACAATTCCGATAAACTATTCCTTTCATCTTATTAAAGCGAAAACCTTTTTGAGTTCAGCAACCCTCTACATTCCTTGAACTTCACCCACCCAATTGCTGCTCTTGTTGTTAGGCCATCCCCATAAAATGTTTCGTTTCCCATCGCCGTCCCTCTAGTAAAGGTGGGTCGGTCGGTCGGGCAAAAAAAAAAGGAATAAATACAAGAATGTGTGAGCTGTGGCAAGTGGAGGTGCGTGTATGCTCCAACGAAGCCGTCTCGTGCAAGCACGAATGAATTCCATCAGGTCGTCGATACCCTAATGTACACGTGCGGTGCCCCAATCCTTCCAGAAGGACACCCTGTGGCAGAAATCTTCATCGCACGCCAGGATATTTCATGCAATGATCCAGTAGAAAAGCAGTACTATTCGTGCAAAAAGTTTG
>JAOBAY020065219.1:0-12379 GCA_025331085.2 Zoanthus sociatus
ATTAAATTTTATACTAATTTATTGTTGAGATTGTTGTACATATAAATAAGAGTGCTTCTAAGTATGCTTTGATGATCATTTTCCATCGTAATTTTTTTTTATTCATTTATTTTATAATCGAGTAGATTTTGTGGACCTCTACGGCCGTTGGGGAAGGAGGGGGAGGCATGAGTGCGTGTGCACCCCTCCTACGTACGGGCATGATCTACGTTTACAGTGCATTTCTTAGGAGTTTGAACTTTCACACATTCTACATATAAGTAGTAAGCTATTTGTCCCAGCTAATGGCAACGCTAGGCTTAGCTGGGACAAATATTGGTCACTAATGTAAATATATAATACTTAGAATTTATGTTAAATTTGATAATCAGTGTTTAAATTAATTGGGAAAGAGAATCAGTTTTCGAGGACGAGAAAAGAACAAGAACGTTAAGTTCAATTTAACGCACTAGGTTGCCTTATTCGGCTATTATACTACAGTCGCAACATCCTGACATAAGTTTTCAAATGCAAGTAATCCCATAAGCAAATCTTTTTTAAAATTTCTCCTAAATGTTAGTTTAGATGCTCTGTTGCCGATACTAGCTAGTACTGTTATTGGAATTGAATTCCAAAAGTATACCCCGTCGGCATCACTTTGTAAGCATGACAAACCCGCCTAAGTTTTAAATTCAATTTAATTTATCTTTGTTTATTTCTTATTTAACGTTTTCTTCTCAAAATTAAGTGTAGTCATGACGTCAGTAAAAATTAACACATAAGCAAATTTCGCAGTCATGCTCAATATCAACTTTTAACAGCACAACGCTTTTCAATTAGATTAGATCCTAGAATAAGAACCAATGACGCTACATCTTTCATGATGTAGCGTCGTTTCTACTGTATGGGCATTATGCCTTCACTCACCTGGTAAATATTTTTAAGTTAATTCTCCCTGTTTGCATTCCGTCTGTCAGAATAAACAAGATTTTCTCCTGGCGCTTGGGTTCAACGTATCTAACGCCAAATAAATTTCTTGTCGCTTCTTCGATAGCAAGATTTATGTACGTAGATCCACCTTGGTGAAAGAATATGTAAATGTTAATTCTTTTTACTAATAATGATAGTATGAAAAATAGTAACAATAATGATAATAATAATAATAATACTGTATAACTACCACTACTACTTCTACAATTACTACTACTTCTACTACTACTACTACTACTACTACTACTACTACTAATATTACTACTACTACTATTGCACGCAACTACTTCTAAATAATAATGTAATATTCAATCATAAACCTCACTGCTTACAGGTAGCTTAGAATCGCCTACTTGAATCGAACATGATAAACATAAATACGTATACTACATAATGATAATGATAATAATGATAATGATAACAATAATAATAATAATAATAATAATAGTAATAATTTTAAGATTTGCTTAAAGATTCATTCAGTTTGGTTAGCTGATTTACCACTGGAGAAGCGCATACGCGAGCGTGCGCTAGTTCTCTTGCCCCCGCAAACTCCCCCTTCAATGCCTTTACCAACTACGAAGTTCCTGCTTCCAGCAGCAGTTTAACGGTTTTGAGACCAGATTAGGTCTAGATGTTATTACTTATGGGGCTTACTTAGACTTCCATCCGCACAAGGCTGCTCTGTTTGTTGGAAGCTAACTTACAAAGGATTAGTCATTGTGCGGTCCAGTCTCAAAGCTCATCCACCGAACTATAAAAGCCTTGTCAAGATAAAGTCATTTGGAATGCTAATTACAATAACATTAAAGATGGTAGGATATATGAAGGATTAAAACAATTAAAGAAGAGCTTGTTTTAGTTTCGCGTGAAAATCGATCATGATTATGCTATAGAGGCCAGAAAATCTGATCAAAAACAAAAATAATACAACTTGATATAAAGTGAAACGGTACCATTTGTTTTTGTTTGAAATCGAGATATACTAAGTATTTTGAAACTCATTTTGACTTATGAGAAATGTTTCTAAACAGCTAAAAGAATTTCACGAACGCTTTACAATATAAAAAAATTCAAAAACTATGATAAGCTACAATATCAACAATTTTCAAATTATTCAAAATAAGAAAGCACTTCTGATATTATGGCCACTGTTTTTACGTAAAAATGTCTGAGAATAAACAAAATTCAACGTACGGACTGGTTTTATTCCCCGAACAAGTTCCTTGAGCTTCTCCGGCGTTTCTATCTCACCAATACCAGCTTTTAAAGAAGGTTTCGTGCTAAAAGTCAACAACCCGGCTCTTGATCCGAACGGCTTCACGTGATAAAGATTTACAAGGCCCTCGATAACTTGTTTCTCTCTCTGAAAATTTGTTTTGCTGATCGTTCGTGAGGAGTCCATTAAGAAACCAAGATCTGCTACAGTACAAGGGTCCTCGGAAACTGCGAATTTAACAAATTTTTCTGATCAGGCGAGCACTACAGCGAACTAATAAAAAGCACTACAACAGTTTTTTTTTTTTCATAAACATCAGTAAAATTTGTGAAGGCTCAGTTATTCTTAACCTTTTGGCTGCTTTAGCCTCAATTTTTTCTTAATTTGGTTTTGCTTCTGGGAGCAATTTGAAATAATGAGAAATCAAAACAAAAAGAATAAGCATTGACAAACAATGCTCATCGTCTGTATTTTTACTGTGCATTGTTGCAAATGTAAATTACAAGATTCAGTAAAGTTCCTTTTAGAAACATTTTTTACTTTATTTCAGCCTCAGCCCGAGCTTGTTCTTAAATTGTTCTTAGTTTTCGACCAACCTGAGCCTCACGGTTCTTTTCTTATAAAAACGCGTGTAACAGAAAATCCAAGTAATAAAACTTGTTGCTTAAAAAACAATTTGAAAATCTTTTCTAACGAATTGAATTTTGAGGTTTTGATTTATGACATAAGCACAAGTAACAAACTAATCATTACAATAACTACGATAACTTTATATTATTCAAAACAGGATAGTAATTAAGAATAAAAACTAACAACAATATCCGACGTTTCGGAGTCAAACATGACTCCATTATCAAGGTTAAACTTTAATGGATAATTCGCAATTTAAATATAACGGGCGTTAGACTTATTTAAATTGAGAATTACCATTAAAGTTTAACCTTGATAATGGAGTCATATTTGACTCTGAAACGTTGGATATTGTTGTTAGTTTTTATTCTTAATACGTTTTTTAAATCGATCTTACTTAAAGGATAGTAATTATATATATACATAGCATTTTAAGACTAATATGGAACTAATAGAGAAAGTTTATCACGGCATAAACATTTATGCAACGAATTGATAACTAATATATGTATTTCTGTATTTCTAAATGAAATTAAATTGAGCATTACTTATTGACTGTGTTTCCTGTAAACGGATAATAAGCTATATTACTAGTGCAAGTCGACATGCTACAAGTTTAAACATATAATACGGGCATCAGCACAAGGGAAATTGAACAGTTGGCTATTGAGAAGCATATCAGGTGTGCATGACGTAAATAGTTAACAATTTTGTACTCGAAGTAGCCAATAAAAGTTAGATTCCTGAAATATTTGCGATTCTAATTGTTTTCAGCGAAAGACACATTTCCTACAGCCTGTTAAATCGTTTTTTTAAAACAAAAATTTTTAGTTTTAATTGCAATGTAAAACTCGTCGTTTTCCCATTTTTTGCTACGAACTCAACTGACACTGAACGAAGCCTCAACATCAGAACAAGTCAATACAAGTTCATTTTTATTAAATTAATCATTGATTATTTCGAGTTTCCGTCACGCTATTCCATTTTGATTTTGGTTGTTCTCTTACCTTGTGAGAATCCTAGTATTGGACAAAGGCAAAACACGAACAGCATCTGAATCATCGTCTCCATTTCAGCTTTCCAAGCGACTGCAGTTGTGAGCAAAAACAATACTCGTCATTATTAATTAGCGAAATTAATAAACTTGAGCTGCTATCTACTGTATTATGACTAACAGGTAGATAAAGATAGATTCTATAAAGTGCAAAGTCAAGCAGATCGTTTTCGCTTTACATCTATTTTAATTGGTAGACAAAGATAGATAATTTAGTGTCATAAAGCATTATAACTTTGAGTCCAAGGTCGGTCGGTACGCTCAAGCGGGTTGTTTTTCGGCTTACGGCTGTTTTTAATGACCATTTCTATGTCTAAATCAACTTGGACTGATTCATCATATATTAACTTTACCGTGCACACAAGACTTAATTTCTTCTTGATG
This sequence comes from Zoanthus sociatus, assembly GCA_025331085.2. Taxonomy (NCBI): domain Eukaryota; kingdom Metazoa; phylum Cnidaria; class Anthozoa; order Zoantharia; family Zoanthidae; genus Zoanthus; species Zoanthus sociatus. Next base: position 4,257 of record JAOBAY020065219.1, read on the forward strand.
GAATTCTGTTATGAATGGGTTTGGTTTAGCTCAAGCGTTTAAGGATGCGTTATCATTATACAACTCATAACTCACAAATTGTGAACGTCGCCACAGATACAAGGAAATCCGTGCTCCCTCTATCTATCCGCTATCTCTGACCACCAACGTTTTGATAATTTTGGTAAGTTTTTCTTCTAAATCTTAAGTATAAAAATTCAAAAACTTATGAACTCCGTTTATTGATTTTAAAAAGGAAACGAAATGCATAGCAATTTTGAAAATTTAGTTGGCTATGGTCTGCCAAATTCTCCAAATTTTGAAGCTCTAGTCTTCTTTAAATCAGTACTAATTTTGTTTTTAATCATTTCAATATATACATATATTCTTTCGTTTTGTATTAGATAAATGTTGCTAAATGTAACAAATAAATGTTCCCGATGTTGCTCTTGTGTGTTAAGGTGAATCAAAGATGAAAAACATGTAGAAAGTCACTCAGTTTTAAAATAGAAAGTTTATAAGTAGATCTATATATTTTTAGCATTCAGTAAAACAAACATTAGCTTAGCTGTGACTTTTCATGGCAAGCACTTCATTTTATCTGCGTTTATCTCTTTCGGTGTGGCCTTATAAAGCCTTTCATGGTGTTTTCGTCCGGCAATTGATCTCTGACGTACTTGGATTTGAGACAAGGAGAGATTTTTTTTACAAGCTAACTTGGATACGCATTAAAATATGTCTCTGTAGAAATGCTGATGTACATTCTATAAGAATAATGCATACGTTGCTATATCATGACCAACTGATTTGTTTTCATTTAGTTTAGAATTTTGTAGTTTGTTTAGTCTCCTATTAGTCTGATCAAAGGATCGAATAAAACTGTTATTTTGACAAGCATCCATTGCCACTGGTGTTTTTAAAAAGTGAAAAAAAAGCTGTTACTATAGAATTATATGTATAAGTAACAAAACAAGAACTTAGTTTTTGACAGCATAGTTTAGCCAACAATTTTTTCGCTGAGCACTAAAAAAAACCTTGTTTCAGAAAACAAGCTGGTATGTTTTGCTTTCACGCTAACTGTAACAATACTAAACTTGATTGCAGTCTCTGAAATTAATGGTTCATGAAAAAGACTTAAAAACCAGTAATAACTAAGCGAGTCTTGGGCCCATTTTAAACAATAAAGCCTTAACTATAGTCCATAAAGTTTTGAACTAAAAAAACTTAATTGATACGCCTTGGCTTACCTTGATTGAGTCTTGATCGCTTAATTGTTGTCTTTAGTGATCGTTGCAATGTGATCACTTGTTTGATAATGATGCAGGCACGCAGCGCATTTTATAAACCCCTCATGGGTGAGACGTACTGACATTTCCGACTTACGATCTTGCATAATTGTGTCTGGTAAGAATGCCAATATATCGCCCACATAGTTAATTGAGGGATTTTAAATCCTTAGAGTATGTGAGAATTTGCCTTTGTTAATTGGTATGATTGATAACACCTTTTAACCAAGGATATTTTTCGTGAATGCATGATGTGAATTTTAAACACCCAAAGGTGTGGCAAGTTTTTTTTTTCCTAAGAAAGTTCTGTCTTTGTTTTTGCGAAAGTTCCTAATTATACGCTTGGCTTGGTCTTTCAATTCTTTTCACTAAATATTTTTCTAGTTGTTGCTAATCACAAAAGGTGGCATAGATATCAACACTCTGTTCTTATCTAGATAATTTTATGACTTGGTTTTTAAGTAGTGTGAAGTATTTTGTTTATACTAAAAATAAACAAAGAGCAGCGTGTAGCCAAATTGTGGTAAATACCAAAGAAGCTTTTAAACGTTTTCGAGATTACGCTGCAGTATTGCAACGCCTTTTCCCCAAATTATGTCGAATAAAGAAATGAAAGCAACAACGTAAATCCCGTTTTAGGAAAAGTTACACTTTTCTTTTCGTTATGGCCTCTTGTCGCGTCCAGATTAACCTAGAGGGAATCCGTAAATAAATAAACTAACAAACAAGTACAAGTTTTTCCTTTGAAATGTAAGAAAACGAATTTGTCTTTTTATGACGCTCTTATTAAAGAAAAATATATGTCTCTAGCGTCACATAATCCCTTGTTTTTTCTTTCTAAGTTTCGTTTTGACTCAAAGAATTGTATCTATAAGATTTATGCGTGTAACTCGATTTAATTATAAAACCTCTTTTGGGTTGCTAGAGACCTTTGAAACCCATGTTCTAATATAGAAAGTTAGTGTGACATCATGTCTGAGTTTGTGAACAACAGACGATAATACAAAAATCTACCGATGCTATACACGCCAATTAACACCTCCGTAAATGGACTATACTATTATTAACGGAAATGAAATTAAAAACTTTCGAGATTTTTTTACTTAATGACAGTTTTACCTTTATTTAACGTCTAGGTAAAGTTGTTAGAGGGGTCTAGGCTACAATATCACGACAAGTTTCATTTAAAGCAATTAACTGTGGAAAAAATATAGGACATGTTGGATCGGAGTCACGTGACTGATGACACGCAACATGTATTTTGCGAGGTTTCGTCTGCAAGCCCGTAAGACAAACAAATATTGAGTATAAGTTTTTTTTGAGTTCTTTAAATATTTTAGAGAAGTCTTGCGTTACACGCTTGCACATAGCTGGTTAGTCAATTGTTCCGCAAGTGTGTCGGGGTTTAGTTTTAACAATTTAAGTGTATCAGACCAAGGAACATGCAATCTTGCGTTTTAAAAAGTAATTCGAATCTTATTGCTGTGTTTTTATTATTAGTGCAGTTTCCAGTCAACCAATCCAAACCAGAGGTTGAGTTAGAAGTTGATTGGCGAACTGACTCGTAGCATTATTTCCTCTATATTTTTTTGGTTTTGAATTGAGAGTCAGCCTTGCTTGTTTTGATATGGCAATAGTCAATACTCCTTCTGTGAGTGACTCTAACAATTGTCTCTATGAATCTGTAACGACATCTTCACGGTTTAACTCCGAGTAATAAACACAAATTCGGCACTATACCAGCAATTCACTACCGGAATGATTAATTTACCATTAGCATGCATTGTATAAATCAGTTTTACTACAGGCGAATCTTTGCTGACGTCATTGTTTACAATCTGTTTCATTCGCATACAACTTTAGATAGTGAACGAACAACAACTTGAAAAAGCATGTCGAGCTAACAAAGAGATGCATTTTGATACTTTATGCAAGCAGTTTTTGAAAAGATATCGCGGTTCCAAAATACTCAAAACAGCTGCTAGGCAAACCTGTTAATGAGCTATACATTCGCTGTAAAATCATTCATTAGATCACAGAACAATGTTTAGTTTATCGCTCTAGTTTTTTCGAAAGAAGTATATTTTACTAAACCCTCTCAATATACAGTACATCAGTTTTCTAACCTTATTAGAAACTGGCGCACATATACTAATGATGGGAAAATGTCAACAAATGTCCGCCCGTATTCTTCCAATAAATCACGTCAACAAATGCACACATTTATTCTTAGTATACACACCTCAAGGGCCGATCATTGCTTTTGGTTGACCGACTTAATCGTCCGTCTCCGGTAAGGGCGGTAAAATCTAAATTAACTGCCCGCATCGAGACCACAAGCTCCAAATTAGTATGCTAAGTCAACCGTTCCAAATTTCCTTCACTCTCAAGTTTTGTCACTTCCCTTTTCATTTATAATCTCGCAGGAAAGAGTACATGCGAGGATGATACTCGCACAAGTCATTAATTTCCCTTAGGAAGTTATTGTTGTCTTGTCAAATTGTTACGGGGTGCAAAAATGCAACATTTTCACCCGCACGGATGCGACGACATGGGCGAGCCATAATTCTCAAAGTCGCTCTCGTCCTCCTAAAAACGCAAAACCTTTCCTCTTACGACCGAAAGCAAAGATTTGAAAGAGAAGTCTTTCCCTTTGCCAGGGGTCGGTTGCAGGTTTTCCGTGTTTTAAATCACTTTCGAGAAAATAATATTAATAAATCATGTTTTTAATCTCAGCTTGAGTTTCGCGATATATCGCTCCTCGGAGGCAAATCCTGCCATAACCAAATCCAAAAAGGAAATGTATTTGAACACACAAAAATAGCACGCTGTTAGTGAAGAGTTGTCAACCACTTAAAACAACTTTTGTTTTTTCCATTAAGGCTGCAAAGATTCAAATGCCTTTAGATTTTCAAAAGTTCTACAAACTGTTTTTTAAGATTTGAATAAAGTCTAAAAAAAATTTAAGTTCAAAAAAGGTGCGTGATTGCCGTCCAACTTTTTCATTTTTAATGTTGCTCTTTTTATAACTTATTAAACTTTTATGTTTTAGTTGGACAAAGAACAAACTCAAAATTCACTTCAATTTCTCGACATCATTTGAATTTGAATATAATATTATCACAAAAGTATAACATGTATATTATTAGGAAATCCCCGAGGTTTTAAGAAGCGGAAGTAAGTAATTCCCGCTGGTAAAATAAAATAAAAGCTTACTTCGCTTCTGCCATGCAAACTTTTTTGAAATGTTTGTAACTCAAATCATAATTTGAAATCGGAAGCTTTACATGCTGTGGTTAGCTGTGAGTGTGAATAACAACTCTTGAAGCGATATTGTACCGATGTTGGACATAATCCGAGATTGGTAAATTTCTGGAAATGAAAACTATACATATATAAGGCACTGTTTACTGAATTTAAATCACACCCTTTGAAACAATCTGACGAAAGCATACTATTGACATTGTGGTGACTTACCCAAACTTTGAGCGAAATTAACCATGTAAAAAATTAGAAAAATTCAATTAACCCACATCCGCCATTGTTTTTGCTATTTTGCTTTCATGGAGAAAATCGATGAAAAATAAAAAAATGAATTCCGTTTGAGTTATCCTTGTGTGCATTTAACAAGGTGCAATAAAAGTGAACAATAAACCTTAATTTAGACAACTCAAGGTTGGAGTTGTTATGATCATCGCACTAAGAGTCAAGTGCTGACGTTTTGAGTGTTATAAAGTTATTGCATCACAAGGCCAGCGGCGTTCGGTAGGCCTCGTTACGGCGATGATTATAAAACGTTTTACAGCCATGAGTTATGTAACTTTAAAATGTGCTAACTACTCATCAGTAGTTTCTTAAAAAACAAATATTTGAAACATTTCTGATTGTTAACCGAAGGATAAATCCTTATTTTTTAGCAGAAATCAATTACAGAACAAGTAAATTTGCAGAAGCACATTGGCTTCATTTTTTAGCTGCTTAAGTAAACACTTAACCCTAATGATCACTTTGCCTTGATTTCTTCTTATTTCTGTGAGCGGTTTGAAGTTTCATTAAAGTTTCATTCAAAAACGTTTTCACTTTTTTAAGCCTCACCCTGAACTTGCTTTTAAATTTTTTTAAATTTTCGACCAACCTGAGCCTTTTTATAAAGATATCGGTTCTTATGAAAAAAATTGTCTAGTACATTATCAAAACTAGCTACATTCTGTTCTGTTGAAGATGTTTTATGATCAACTTTAATATTATTAGATTTAGATTTGTATGAAAATGGAGCATACATTTGCAGAGCCTGATTAACAACATATATATATATTTATTCGATGACACGCAGTCCATTACATGGTAATGGCATCTTTTTTTCTTTTTTGTTACTGAAATGGCTAAGGACTTGCCGTATAGGAAGAAATATTTCATATTACGGAACGTGCACTCATCAAATTTAGAGTACTAAATACATTTGATTGGTACAACTTGTGCCTGTAAAAAAAAAATAAAGAAACGTGTTTCCGCCATTTTCTTGTAAACACCGCTGTGTAATTGAATAAATAACTGACCACTTTCAATCTGAAAACAGAATCCACATATATGTTTGAAATGTTTGTGTTGTAACCAATCACAGGCAATTGGATTTCTTGTATGTGGGCAAACGATTGAACATTCGCAATACTGTGCCGCCAGAAGTTCCTTGATTGCAATATCGACAAATTGAAAAGATCGCCAACATAACTCAACATGTATGGCGCACAATAAATAGCCCAACTCTTGCTATTCTTTCCAAAATAAACTTTTGCCTTTTCTCTGCAGCTGACGACGCTCATGCATTGATTTGTGGGGGATGAATACAAGCTAGTTGTGAGGGTAATTATTTGTGTGTGAAAAGACTGAATGTTAAAACAATACAGAAATGATTTGTTCAGTGTGGTTCTGTGCCTGTGGAGTGAAGGTCTCGCCAGTGACACACTATGAATAATAATTCCAAACATATTTAGGTGTGCACGCTTTCATAAGCACTGCACAGCTGTAATTTTAACAGATCAATGCAGACTCAAGTGTTAATAAATTAGAAAGAATTTTGAATTGTTTTCTTAAGTGATTTTGCCAAAGTAGGTTTTCGAAAATGTTTGGAATTTCAAGCTGTTTTGAGAGCCAGTCCTTTGTTATAGCCAATCCTAACTGACCGTAGGCGTAGGAATGTGACGATATTTCTTTCTTTCCACGGATCCACAGAAGAATGATCAGATTGTAAATTTAGAAAAAATATCGATAATCAGATGTCGCTAACTCAGTCTTTGGAAAATAGAAAGCAATTTCTTTTTTTTTGCTTTTATCTAACAAGTCTTGTTAGATGTTTTAAAGAGAAATAATGTTTAGAGTCAGCAGTAAAGCAAGATAAAGAAGATTAACATTGTGGAACAAAACCAAATTTTTACATTTTAAAAGGATATCGGTTCGAGATCAAAGTTTCAGGAAGTTCACAAGCTTTCGCCTCTGATGGAAAATAAATCTAAATAGATAATTTATAAATGTTTGCGATCTTAACATAAATATCAACATTCATTAGTTTTCCTTGTAAATTAATCTAAAATTAATTTTATTAAAGCCTAATTACGCTTGCTAGTAAACTGATCTTTAAAAAAGCAAATTGAAAATTTTGTTTCACGTTGTTAAAGTTAAATAATGATTTCTAAAACATCAGTGAAAATAAGCGTTTAGAAGGATGTGAGAAAGGTGTCTCTGAAACGTGACCAGGACGATTCCTGTTTTGAAATTGAAATTTTCCGCAGGCTTGCAAAACCGTTTAACTCATGACCTTGCTACACTATAAACAACAATGTTATTATATTTAGTCCACAGATATAATTTATAATATTGCCCGGGCATGAAAACGTGCTTTTGAGCCTGAGGTGTGGTTTTAAACTATCAACTGATACCAATGTTGATTTCATATTCTTGTTAAAGTACAAAGCTGTGTTGATTCAGCTTGTAACCAACGGTCCCTCTGTTGTATTGAGACTTGATCACTGCGTTTCAGTTAAATCCAACCTTTTGATCCACTCAAGGGCGCTGCGTGAGTTAAAACAAATATGAGGGATCAAATCGGATGATTCGGAAGCTATACTGTAATTTTAAATGAATAATAAGGAATACCTATGAGTACCTATATTTTTAATTAATACGGCAATTTATTAAATAGAGATCTTGATAGAATCAAAATCTTTTAGCTTTGTGTTTCTACAAAACCAGAGTGATAAACTATAAATTGAACACGGACGCCAAAAAAAATTTAAAGTTTTAAAAAATACTTAATAAACTGTTTTTTAAAGCCAGTTCAACGTGTTCACAGCTTTGCATAATTTGAATTTGTGTGAACTGGAGGCAGAAGAGTATGATATATATTTATATTGTATCTGGAACCGTGTACAATCAATGTTCTTAATTGTCAATGTTTGCGTGTTGGGCAGTAAGATCGTGATCAGTTGGAAATAATATACAAATAAAATATCATTTGTGAACCAGACTTGCAATGAATGATCTTACAACGTGAGTATATTTTAGGCTATTTATACAATATTTTGACTTGCCACTGACTACGATCAGGTCCTCGTCAGGCTTCTATCATATTTTAATATTATAAGTAGTAGTAGTATAGTAATAGTAGTAATTAAGTAGTAATAGTAGCAGTAGTAGTAGTAGTAGTAGTAGTAGTAGTAGTAGTAGTATAGTAATAGTAGTAATTAATTAGTAATAGTAGTAGTAGTAGTAGTAGTAGTAGTAGTAGTAGTAGTAGTAGTAGTAGTAGTAGTAGTAGTGATAGTAGTAGTAGTAGTAGTAGTAGTAGTAGTAGTAGTAGTAGTA
>JAOBAY020065230.1:0-12376 GCA_025331085.2 Zoanthus sociatus
GCGCCAAACAACCGCCGCAAACCGAACGCCCTCAGGCCGGCGGGGCGGGGGGCGGAGAGATAGCTTTCGACTTGAGTTAGAGGTAGGCTAGATACAAATTTTTGGATATTTTTTGAGATAGAAGTTTTCAAGAAATTTAGAAATAAATGGAGTTTTAGAGTAATTGTCACAAATAGTTCATAAGAGCGAAAAAGCTACTAATTTTTATAACCTTTTACTGGGCTGTTTTCGCAAGTCTCTAGTTTTTTGGCAATTTTGGAGGCCTTTGTTGTATTTACGAGCCACCGATACAACATATTGAACAGATTTCGCGTACGGTAGTATATCCCACAATTCCATTCGTGCAGCAATAATGGCGGACGAGGGCCCGAGTGGAACGCAGAGAAGACGAAGTAAATTCTATTTTATGTCGCTTAAAACATGGGAAAAAATAGATATTCCTGAGAAATTTAGAAAATTTCTAAGAAACTTAGGGCAATTAAAGAGAAACTAAGTATGCTTGAAGACAAAATTTTACTTGCCAATTAAATGAATATATTTTGAAATAATTGTTGAGTTAAGCTTAGCTCTGGGTACTATTTTTTGTGATTGTGGCTGTTCCATAAGATAAGACTCAAAAGACGACTTTATGCTGAAATTTCGCCGTTGAGAACTAACAAAATTGAGGAAGTGTTCTTATTAAATTTGTTTAACAATCGGTAAATTTTGCCGAGGCTTAACGTTCTTAATTTTTTGGTGGTTTCAGCCTCAGTTTGTTTTTAATTTGTTCTTATTTCTGTGAGCGGTTTGAAATAATGAAAAATATCGAAACAAAAATACAAGGCATTGAAAAACAGTGCTGATCGTCTGAGGAACTTTTATAGTGTTACATGAATACGTGTATCATTTGGGACAATAATAGATATATACTAAATGTGAAACGGTGCTTGTGTTTTTAGTGTGCACATTGCGAACGTAAATTAGAAGATTCAATAAAGGTTCAACTAGAAACATTTTCTCTTTTTGCAGCCTCTGCAGCCTAACCTTGTTCTTAAATTGTTCTTAATTTTTACCCAATCTGACTGAGCCTCATTGTTCTTGTAAAGTTGTTCTTGTAAATAAAAACGTGTAACTGTAAAAGCACTCGTAAAATGCAACAGATAAAAAAAACAATTTTAATTCTCTCACTGTTGTCTCATCCACCCTTTCGAAATTTATACATATAGGCTAAACATTTAACACTGAGACCGAGGGAAACAGTATTTGTGGCCCCAAGACCGCCGACGTTTTCCGAGGCAAAGCCGAGGGAAACATGGCCGTCGAGGGACCACAAAACATACTGCTTTCCCGAGGTTAAGGTCAATAAGCGTTTTGTCATATACCAACTATCAAAGAAGAACAAAAAGTAGTTTATAAAGAAATTTTTCATTATCCAAACTTATGTTTTGAGAACCTTTGAAATCACACTCACCCGGTTTTGTTATTTACCGGTACAAACATATTGTTGCCCGCTGAGCGATTGGTTGCCGGGAAACAGCGAAACTTGTCCTCTCGTCCAATAAGAGTACGAGAAAATTTAACTTTGATAGTTAGTATATAACAATTAAAATCATAAAACGTTTTCTAATAAAAACTCGAGAGTTTGCTGTGTTTTTATGACACGAGGAATTTTTAGTTGATTTCCAGCTGCAGGGTTTAGCTTGAGAAGAAATGTCCTCAGTCGAGCGAAGGTTCCTCTCTGTAAGGTGTACACCTGAACAGGGTTAATACTTCCTTTCTGTCTGAATGACTCGTACACGGGACTCACTTGACATAATGTTGCATCCAACTGTCGATAAGAATCGATAAGCTAAGAATAAGAAACTCTAAAAAAGTTGTAATGGTATGGGATTATTTAGAAAAAACTGACGTGGAACATTTCATTAAATCACTGGTAGTGAAGGCTCAATTTGCACATATAACTGTTAATAGCCAAGCGGGCTTAAAAAAGGACACGGGGGAGGGGAGACAAACCTTATCAGGCTAGGATATTTGTTTCAAGAGATACGTCAACATCGACGAGTAAGTGAAGCACGTGATTTTATCCACTGTAGTTTGAAAAGTTTGATCATCGCTGAAGGGGATGGCACAAAGCTGACGTTTCGTCTGCTCTGACGATGTGCGAATACTGGAAACGTTTGTTAAAAATAGATTTGATAAAATGACATATTTTCAACACTATTGTCAAACATTCACAGTACGATGGTCACTGAGTTCAGAAGAAAGTAGGAACGTCTGCTAGAGGAGAACTCTGGAAACAGCAAATAAAATATGAATTCTTTCCCAATAGATATCTGCGAATTAAACAACTACTTATTTAGGTATCAAACAGTGTTTAATTTTAAACTAAAAATCATAAACAGGGTAAGTGTTTTAGAGCTCATGTGGCACCCCTTACCCTAACTTAGGGTGAGTACCCCCCTGGGCTACTACCGCTAAAATCAATTCTATGTTGGTCTTGTAAATATTGTTGAAGATACCTGTTCAGAAAACACTTCTACACTCCTACTATCCAGATTTTGCATGTTAAACTCGGCGAACACGGCATAAAATGGAGCAGAGCGACACAATCCTGCCTCTTTTATCTTGCTTTTTGTTTCAACATCATCAAGAAGGATACTCTCTGCGCATGTGTAGTCTACCAGGTCCAAACTGCAGCACTTTTGTAAAACAATGTCAAATAAGAACATTGTTAGTATCGTGAAATTGTATCAACATATTCAACACATCTTTTCTGGCTTGTATGAAGTTTTTTAACACTTACGAACCCTCAAATATTGAATTAAGTCTTGAAAATATATAACCATCCAACGTTTTCAAAATTACCGGCTTTTGACAAATTTACTGCATATGTAAAAAACGTCATTGTTGCATAAAAATATTGGCAAACTCCTATTATCTATCTTTGCAACAAAGTGTGTTTGTTGATAATTGCAACTGATATGGAATAAGATTATCAGCCGCGTAGACAGGATTTTTTCAGAGGTACGCACGAAATTACAAAGTAGTTTTTGGCAAAGTACAGTTGTTTCGAAATTTGGCTGTTCCGCTGGATATTTATCACATGCTCTTAGTGAAACACAACATAATAAATCCCTTAGTAACAATTTAATGACCTGTGCCTTTGCAATGTTTAATGAAAATTTACAAAGATTCTTCACGGACGAGCTAGTGGCATGATACCCAGAATGACTCAAAATGTTTTATTATTCTCTGCGTCACTGCACATTATAGGCATAGTGACAGCTTTTTTATAATGTCTACTTCTATATTCCTGTGGATGTGAAGGAAGGCGAGGGATGACATCTGTTTCTCTGTCATAGTGCTGCGAAGGGACGTTTTTAACTTCTTTATCAGTGCTGCCGAAACTTCGTTCTACCACACATGTAGACACGGGATATGTCAGCAAAATCTTCACTACTATGTAAATTCCTGGATAGAACTCTGGGTTGGCATTGTCAAGCGTATCGATAAAGGTTTGGGGTTTGGTCTGATGGTCTTGATCTAGAAGGTGGTGCATGCATATACTATAAAATAAACCCTAACTCTATAATAAAACCATAATGTACAATATATGAAGGACCAGTCCTACGACATTGGCGCCAAATTCAGCTTCGAATCACAGTTTTTGAGCACTTAGAATTTGTGAGGTATGCACGTGCGTATTTGCGTGTCTATTAGCAATGAGTTTAAAAAAGACTACGTTATGTGTATACACTTTGAAGGGGCACTGATGGATCCACCAAAAATGACTGCTCCCAACTGCTGTGGCTTAACTGCTGTCCAACTGCTGCTAACTCTTAAGTTGGTAAAGCGCTGCACCGAAGCAGCAGAGTTAAAAAGTTTCAATCTTATTGAAAACTGAATGGTTTGGTTTCTCTTTGTGCGTTTATAACAACAAAATCTTTCATAATACCTTTGCTTGTACCAGGCTGCAAACTCTATAAGTTTGGACTTTTTATATGATTATTGCATTTATTTATGTTTTTTAAGTAACTGGGAACGAAAAGCTTGAAAACGGTCTTAAAGATCTCTTTTAAACTACGCATACAAAATGGATGATTTTTAGGAAAAGGTATGAACATAAATAAACACAAGAAGTGATTCGCAATCAAGTTAAAACTTTTGTGGAATTTAGCCAAACTCCATACGGTACCACATTGACTCGGGGTGCAGAGTCCAGGATATCACACCTGGGATTTCGTTTGTTGTTAACTTTATATTGTAGCATAAACTTTATATTGCTTTATATTGTAGTATGCAGATTATGAAAAGCAGGATTCCCACGCACAGTCCAAGTTAAGGCTTTTTGGACCAGCAATAGCCCACCCGCTTCACTCGGGGTGTAGATTCCCGGATGCGATACCTAGGGATATCTATTTAGAAAGCTAATTACTGCTTCATATTAAAGTATAAGAGTTAAAGGTAAGTCCCGTTATAAAACTTTATGGTCTTACCAAACCCCACAAACGTTACTCGGGGCAAGATCAAGGTTTTGATTCTAGGGTTTCTTAAAAGTACTAATTACCGCTTCATGTTAAAGTATAAAAGTTAAAGTTAAGTCCCCAATAAGACTTTCTGGTCTTACCAAACCCCACAAACGTTACTCGGGGCAAGATCCACGTTTTGATTCTAGGGCTTCCTAAAGGTGCTGTTGACTGCTTTTTATTAAAGTATAAAGGACAAAGGTTACGAAGTTCCTACGTCCAGTTGCAATTAAGATTTTGTAGACTTTGTACCTCAACCCCTTTTCTCAGTGAGTAGAATCAAGGATGCGATCCCTGCTGTTTCTTCAGAGTACCAATGATTGCTTCACATTACAGTATGGAGATTAAAGTTAGCACGGTTCCCACGTACAGCCCAAGTTTAGAGTTTGTGGATTTACCAAAACTCACCCCTACTCTTGGTATGCTGAATCAAGGATGCGAACCCTGATGTTTCTTCAGATTCCTAATGACTGATTCATACTATAGTATATGGGTTAAGGTTAGCGGGATATCCACGCACAATCCAAGTTAACACTTCTTTACATAATTCATGCGATACCTGGGGTTTCTTTAAAGTGCTGATGAGTGCGCCGTAAAAATCACTTTCATTCGTCTTCTCCATGTGCACATTTAGCAGCTGTCCCTGCCGATACAGAAACTCTAGTACAGGAGTCTGGTTGTGGAATCTTGCAATTCTTACTACATCACCTATCCGGTAGCGATACAGGCCATTTCTTGTTGTCACCACAAGTTCATATGTGCATCCTTCCTTCACATTCTCTGCCAAAACTGTCTAGGAACGATATCGAGAATTTTATGTGTTAAATCGGACTTGGGTTTTAACTCTAAATTATTTGACTGTAAAGGCTCTGAGAAATTGATACGGCACACTTAAAAATATGATAAGAATGACTACCATGGTGATATTGATGATCATAACCAGTGCTTTCAATAAGCACCGACGTCCGACGAAGAGCGTCGGCTACTTCAATCAGAGACGATGGCTACTTTGTCCCTAACTAGAAATACTTATCAATATATCACTACGATTGTAAAAGTAAACAAAAATTTATACGTTGATAAAAAAGATAAAAAATCTATAAAAACACTTTACGGTTTTCACGTGGTAAAAATTAAAAAAAAAATAAAACGTTATTGGTGATAATAAAGTGCCCTTATTTTTATACACAATTTGATGCCCAGCATGCTGGAAATAGTGTTTCGGAGCTTCCATATTTTAAATTTTTCTTACAGTCCTTATTACCACCGTCGCCAACTCTGCTCAAACTGGCTGCCTACTTCGAACCTTATTGAAACCCCTGCATAACCATGGCAATGACGATACTGATGATGACGATTATTACGATAAAGCTGACAATAAAGATATTGACAATGTTGGTGACAATGAACATGGCGGCGATGATGTTGACAATGTAGATAGTGGCGATGATGATATTAGTGAATATAATGTCAATAATGATCTTAATGAAAATAATGGTCAATGGTATTAACCATAAAGATAATGACATTTAGTATTTAACACTTATTGACTGAGACCAAAGTTATTAGAGTGGACTGGTTAGGAAACCTGGAAAACTACAAAAAAGATTACAATGTTTCTTTGTTTCATGTTATTTTGTTTCTAGGTGTAATGCTTCATTAGTCTATTAGCTGATTGCTCATTTACATCTCAAAGCCTTTTGTTATTTGTACACGGTCAACGTCATATTTTAGAACGGGAAAAGGAGAACAATAACATATAACAAAGAAAGTCGTCAAGTTTCCAAACCAGTCGACTCTACTAACTTTGGTGAGACTGAGGGAAACAGTATGGTTTGTGGTCTCGAGACCGCCGATGTTGGCCATCGAGAGACCACAAATTATACTGCTTTCCTGAGGTTAAGGTCAACAAGTGTTTTGTTATATACCAACTATCAAAGAATTTCAAAGAATTTTTTTTTATCCAATTTGTGTTTTGTGAACTTTTGAAATCAGACTGAATTACAATTAACTTCCGGTTTGTTATTGACTGGTCCATATATAACATATTGTTATACCTCCCAACTCAAATACGTTTTCTGATAGGAGGAGAACGTGTCACGTGTCATTGGTCAAAACTTCATGACACCCTAGTCCGAACAAAACTTCATAACTCCCTAGGGCAACAACAACTTGAACTTTCGACTCGTACGTGATCAGGTCGTGCACTTTTGAAACCGCGGGAAATTTGTTTGCCAGCCGCGTCAAGCAAGTAATTTTTACGCAGTCATGGCAGCTAAACGCTTTCAAACAAGAACTGAAGAAGAAATTGAGCAGCTTCTACACGATAAGAGCTCCCCGAGGTAAGCATTGAGGGTCTCGGGGAAACAAAACTCTCTGTTTCCCGAGGGGCCAGTCATTAAGTGCTTAATGTTATTATTAGGGACAGCGACGCCGACGACCAAGGCAACGAACAGTAGTAAATACAATAACTGCACGTTGGAATGCACCGAGTTGCGCACCTGCACGGAGTTGTAGCTAAAATTACAACGTGAAAAGACCTTTTTTAGAGTTGTCGGGACTACGAGTACGCGAAATAGAAAAAACTTTCTCTGTATTTGTTTAGCTTAACGGAGAAACATTAAATAGTTTACGACTCACAAAACTTAAAGCAAAGAAACAAAACCCTAATGACCCGCATAAAAAAATAAAGCGTAAACCAGAAAGGTAATTTCTCGGAGCCGTCGTTGGTCACGTTTTTTTTCTCGTTGTTTAAGTCCTTTACTCTAACCATTAAATATAAGCATGCAAACTGGAGGCAGAGAAAGTTCGCCGAAAGTTGAGGTAAACATTAGAGAACGTTATTATTCTCGGGAGTAAAATGTAAGCAGATCGAGTCAGCCCATTTTGGGAATATCTGACTCAGTCAAGTTGTGAAAAATTGATCGAGGCGATCTTGAATTCACTGAAGTCAGGTTGAGAGATGATTTTAAAAGATTTTCGATGTAGCAGTCTGAACGCTTCTGAATTGTAAAGTTGTTTCTCAAATATTTATACATTTGTTTTTGTTAATTTTGGCAGGTTTTTATATACAGGCTTCTTTCCGTAAGTATCTTTACTATGTTCGTTTTTACTAGTTGTTGTATTCTGGTAGTTGAGACCAACAGTTTTTACAGAAAAGTAAAATTTTCCCTTGCATGGAAGGTAAAATGAGCAAAGTTTGAAAATGATTGTCCTATGTTTAGCAAATATTCTAATCATTGTGGAAAATTAATGGGTTTTTTCCTCTGGAATTCAGTCTTTTTTAAGATCAACTGGCGACCAAACTGAAAAGGAAAAGTAAGCGCAGCTTTAAAGATAAATGATTTTTATTGCCTATTGTGTTTTTATAATCAAAACTCTATTTCTTGTATGTTGTGATTGTCGGTTGACAGCAAACAAATTTAAGTTTCCAGGACTTTTTGAATGTAGATTCTTAATATGCACACAGTAAATGCCCAAAGTGGTTTTATGAATAAAAATTGAAGTGAAAAGTTAGTGTGACTTCTTTCATCTAACCGCCACGTGTTTCTTCACAGACTGGAACTATCGAGGAAAAGATTTTCCAAAGGCAGGCTCACAAGAAAGCGCTTAGTAGCTGTGTGGTTGACGAAGAACAAAATGTGGAGAGACACTTCTCCTTGGAGGAGCTCAGAGATCTGTTTAAACTTAATGAAACAACACTTAGCGACACGCACGATAAGTGAGTAACAATACATCATTTATTTATATATTTATTTATTTATTAGATTCGTCACTCATACATGTAACAGATGAAAATAAAATTGTAATAAGGCGTGACAGGAAGTAGTAACAGGACAAAGTCCAAATTGACAACTACCACCTTTAAATAAAAACCATAGGAAATAATATATAACTATTATATACAGTAAACAATGAGTTCATTCAAATACATAGTTAAATTATAAAAAATACATGAGACATACTAGGTCCAAATCAAAAATATTGTTCTTAATTGGCTATCGCAACTTGATTAAAAACATCAAACTGCCTTAAAAACATTACAGAACAACGCATGTTGTAGATTTTCAAATATATTTAACTTGATGTTTCGTTTGTTTACACAAACATCTTCAGCTTTCTATTTTAAATTTGCTGTAACTTAATTTTCTAACTCTTAACTTTTGTAATTTTGTTGTAACTCAGTTTTAACGGTTACTTAATCTGAAGATGTTTCTTTTTCTTTTGCTATGGGCTTGTTTCACCGCACAAGTGACCATTACGTTATGGCTTTATGTTATGGACTGGATTGCTTTGGAGGGCAAAACAAAATATAAGATTCTGTGAACAACGGAAGCGATGATTATGTTATTTTATTTTAAGGAGTGGTTTGCAAACAAATAAATAGTCGCCACGCTTCAGTCTTTCGCAATGGCACACATCATTGGCTATTCTATTATTGATGCTTTGTCTATAGACAATGGAAAACGAGAGATTTTAAGTCGTTACGTGAATCGTCTTTTCAAATGTTTAGAGAGATGAGCATTCAGAACTTTATGGTAAAGAATGGAGTACACAGTGCTCGAAATTGCGACCGATACGGTCGCATTTGCGACTAATATTTCTTTTTGCGACTAAAACTTCAACAGCGGTCGCAACTTTGCGATTAACTGTTTTTAATTTTGCAACTAAAATTTTACAACCATCAACAAAGTGCGACCATGAAATTTTCTTAATTTCGAGCCCTGGTACAAACTTAAATCATCAATGCAACTGTCTGCCGACTGAAATGTATAAGGGTCAAGTATGCAGAATTATGTTGCGAATAAACAGCATAAATGGCCGAAGTATTCCAAAGTGCTAGGCAGTAGGTATGAATCGTTGGCCGGCTGTTGTTCAACAACGAGTGATACCGGCAAACCAGAGACAAAAGTACCTATGCATTCAGTCGAAGTATCGCAAACACTTGACACACAGGGACATCTATTGGCTTTAACCTTTCGGATTACCCTCAAAATGTCCACTGCACACCGGTATACTCGAGGAACGAACCCGACGTAACTAGATCTTTAATAATCTTGGATTTCTCAAAGAAAGACGATAGAAACGAATGCTACTACCGGCTATGCGACTATTTATACAATGGGAAACGGCAAAGCTGTTTACCATTTTTATCGATTAACCCGAAAAAGAAAAGGAAAGAAGGCACACAGCTTTATGCAACGATATTTTTACCAAAACAACTTTGCTTTGAGAAGTTTTGGCTTGCCCGTCAAAGCAATTCAGCCAATCACATGAAGGCATGACATAATGGTCACGTGGGGTAAAACAAGTCCATCATAAGCCACTACCAAGAAAAGGCGGGAAATTGCACACGTACGCCACATACAACTGT
Organism: Zoanthus sociatus; assembly: GCA_025331085.2. Classification (NCBI taxonomy): domain Eukaryota; kingdom Metazoa; phylum Cnidaria; class Anthozoa; order Zoantharia; family Zoanthidae; genus Zoanthus; species Zoanthus sociatus. The sequence continues at coordinate 9,880 of JAOBAY020065230.1, forward strand.
ACAGTTGTTGTGATGCAATCAATTACTTTTCAATGTGGATTCATATTATTTAATAAGTCTCAAAAGACGAAAAAAAAACAAATTTAACATCGGTTTAGAAACGAAAACGAGTCAACTTGTTTCTTGTTACGAATAAGAACTATTTGCTCCAGAAAGCTAGAAGAACGATTAAAAAGATCGGCAGTGAATGAAATGGACGAAAAGTGACGTCTAACAACAGAGAGCAAAACTTATGAGTTTAAAAATCTCTGTATTCTAATAATGTAACTTTTACAGCCTTACTTCAATCAGTTTTAGAAATAAAATAATTCCGACTATGTGTTGACTGCGACAATAGGGTGACCTAAAACCACAAGATTTATTTTCTCATGTTAAATTACGAACTATTTCATTCGTTCGCGGCGCACATCTTGTAAACAAAAATGATTTCAGTTCTTCGTGTTGCCAAATAACCTCTATCTCTGCAATTTCAAAATCTTTTGTGCAAAACGTTTTTTTTTTCGCTTAACAGAAATTCTAGAAAAATGAACTACCGATTGTATTTGCTAGTCATCTTATTCAAAGTATACCATTTCATTTCAATGTCAACAAGTTATCTTGGGTTCTTGAGTGATGCAAGGGTAAACGCAATCTTGAATACTTAGAGTGATTTCGACGGATACTTTACTCTCGTTCCATACAACGACTCTGACCTTTTGAGTTTACGATTTGTAGGTTCAAGTGCCGTCGTTGTGTAAACAATATTCAAGTGCAGCCACCCCCCGAGGGAACCGATTGTAGTGCCGACTTATCACAGTGGAATCATTCTGCAGACCGCAGGGGACTCGAAGACAGTTTGCTCAAGGGTGCTTGGGACACTGGGGTTAGTTTTGTGTTTCACCAAAAGTCTCATGAAAAACAGCTTGGAGTATGACAACTGCCATTCTGGCGAAGTATCACTTTTTACAAAATGTTTTATTCAACACTAACGATGTAAGTCTACAATCCATCTCTACCAGTTGATCTTGGGTTAAACACTAGAAAAAGTAGATTTTATTTTCTTGGTGCTCACTACTCCTCGAATTCCTGGAAAACTCCTGGAATTTTGAATTTTCTTCCAGGGTCCTGGAAACTCCTGGAAAAACAGATAATTTCCCTAAACTCTTGGAAAGGTCTCAAAACAAACCAAACCTGCAGAAGCTTCTGACTCCTGATTTTAAATTTTTGTATTTTATATAGACTCAATTCAGTTGCTGCTACTGTGGCAGAATTTTCTTGATATTGTTACATTTTTGCATGCCAGAACGGAGAGAGAAACTGGAGTTGGAGCCTGGAAAAGTTTTTTCTTCACCCTTGAGAACGCCTGGAAAACTGGAGTTTTGTTATTATCAGTCAGTGAGCACTATGTTATTTTGTTTTAGTCCAATATTACTAGAAAGAAACAATACTACAAGGCATGTAACACGTGGTTTACCAACTCGAGGTGGAAAAGTCCAATCGTTGCGGCAGATAAAACTAGGGAACTTTGATGAACCACATGTTCTTCATTCACTTGACGATGCACTCCAAAAGTTTTAAAACTATTTAATAATATTAGAACACATGACGCGTGCTGCAGCTGGTGATAAAAAGTTTGATATGAATAATTAAGAAACAAGTTCTACATTAGATTTTTGTTCTGGTTTTTTAGAATTCCAAAAATGTTTCTCACCTACAGAAATTTGCCAGACGATACACCTGAATCTGCTTGTTTAATAGTTTTTAAGCATTAAATTAAGAGGATTTGACCGCGTGAAGAGCACACAATTCGTTTGAGCCAATCAAAAAACAGTTAAAGTTTACTCCGCTCTAGTGTAGCCAATCAAAGTATATTTAAATTTGTATTAAATGGGTAAAGCTAACCGTTGAATTTCAAGCTCTATCTTAACTGTACATCACAGAAAAAAATATTAGGTACATATACCCACGAGAATAATAATATGACCACTTTTCTTCATTTGCCGTGTAAAAACATTTTAAAGAGATTTTTACAGATTCTATATTAGTTAATAAACGACTTTATGTTAAATTATAAAACCTAACTGTTGTCTTAATATCTTTTTGAGGTAGAGGAAACAAATACGATGTTAGCTAGTGTTAGCTAGCTCTAACCCTAACTCCGTTTCGTAACTAAAGTTACATGATTGAAGTATAAAATAATAAGAGAGACCTTTATAGAGAGTTTTTTTTTTCAACATAATATATAACGAACAAATGCAATTGCTTCCTACTATTGATGTAAGATGGTAAAACTATACGAGATCTAAATTCTAAAATCTTAAATTTTGCCGTACTACGACAACAGAATTTAAAACTTTTTTAAAAACGTTTTACCATCTTACAACAGTTCTAGGCATCAAGTACATTTACACGCTGTTTTACAAGAACCAGTAACTTTTGATGAGGCTCATTGTTCTTAATTTTTTGGCTGCTTCAGCCTCAATTTGTTCTTAATTTGTTCTTATTTCTGTGAGCGGTT
>JAOBAY020065241.1:0-12375 GCA_025331085.2 Zoanthus sociatus
TTCCATTCACGCTTGTTGGATACGAGATGATTATAGCCAACTCATATCCAACGCGCGCTCTTGGAATAATTGTTAAATATATCTTTGAAGACTATGATGTCTTTAACTGGCTTTAAGGGACTATATGCTGAAAATGTTTGCTGGGATTTGATAAGAATTTGAATCTCATTTGCATAACTTGGTTTCGTTGCCATGTTTTTCTGGGAAACTGATTCTCCGAATCAAAAAGGTCGCTTAACTTAATTTTTTTTTGAGACTTTTAAAAGACTAAAAATTCTAACATTTTGAAAGATATTTTAAGATGAAACATGAAGTGGCCATGGCTGTGAGCAGGAAGCTGACAACTGTCGTGAGATTCTCCACCCGCTCTTAAAATCTGATAGAGCTATGAAATGATACATACCTTCTTCACCGCAGCTCATGTCACCGTAATCGAATTCTGAAAGGTAACAAATCTCATATTTATTTTGTAAAGGACAATATTCTTTATGATCGCCGTAACAACTACAATCTATGAGCAGCTCAAATGTACAAATATCAAGAAGAAAACAAAATTAGGAAGGAAGTTCAAAAAATTTGATAGAGAACAAGAGAAAGACAAATAAACCGGCAAAGAGATATTTTAATCAACTGAAATACTATTAAGATATTATCCTTGTAGACCTTTAGTTCATTGATGGAATTCACTAAACTGGACTTACTTTCAGCAGCTGCTGTTTTCTCATTTAGTATAAACCTACTAACGGTCTAACACGCATCCTGTATTCTGATTGGTTATTCTACTAGAGGTCTATTAATGTGATAGCCTACTGGTATAGAGAAAAGATGGCTGATCAAAATAGTGATGAGCTATATTTTGCCATAATATCAGAGGATTTCATCAATAATTTAATTTGTACATCCTCTTTTGACCGATTAGTAGGTTTATACTAAACAACTAGACCTCTCGGCCTCATGGACTAGGAGTTTGAATAGCCTATTCGACCTACAGCCTCATGGGCTTTTGACTTGTATTACATTCGTCCTCGAGGTCTAATTGTTAATTGGTACAAGCACTGCACCGGTATCAGAGGTATCTGGTTTCGTGTTCGAATCCCACAACAGCTGAAGTCTGAGAGTTTCTGGTTTCTAGTGTCTTAATTGACCCGTAAACGAAGCACTCCTAGTTTATGTTGAAATCAAAATCTTTTATTTAGAACTGCTTTGCAATTACGTTCACAACTGAAAACCTTTAAATCTTTTCAAAAACAATCGTTTGTAGCTTTGGTAATTAAATTCATAGCAAATATACAGAAATAATATGAATCAGTGGTATCAAAATACATTAACGAAGTATTTACCTTCCTCGTCTGATGAACCTTCATCTGAAATATCTTTTTCTTCCTCTTCTAGTTCGCTGTCACTTTCCATTACTTTTTTCCTTTTTTTACTTGGCGATGACAAGGTTTTTAGTTCTCTAAGAATAATGAAATAAACTATGAACACTTGATTAATAACTGTCATTTGAGCGTTCACGTTGGACTTGGAATCAAGATAAATCTTAGAATCTTTTTTAAAATCGAATACAGTTTAAATAAATACGATGAACTTTAAGCATCTAGCCAGTCAAATTACTGGCTAAATTGTTAATGTGTATATTCAATGTCTATCATTAACAATCGAACCACTTCGCATACAGACCAATTTCTGGCAGCCGCAAATTAAAAAAGTACAGATCGATGGTATTAATTTTTATTCATGGGCAAAAGTAATAATAAAGCATTTTAGTTATCAATAGTTTGAATCACTCTCATTGTGCAAAGAGAACAAGGACTCTGTGCTATCAGTTATCTTGCTCTAGGTTTCCTACTTATAGCAGGATTCTACCAGTTATCTTGCTCTATGTTTCTGAGCTATCAGGATTCTGTGCTATCAGTTATCTTGCTCTATGTTTCTTAGCTATCAGATTCTGTTTTATCAGTTATTTTGTTTTTAGAATCTTGCTGTACGTTTCCTAGCTATCAGGAATCTGTGCTCTGTATTATTTTACTTTCAGGATCTTGCTGTACGTTTTCTGTCTATCACGATTCTGTCTTCTAAGTTATCTTGTCCTCAGTTATCTTGTCCTCAGTTATCTTGTCCTCAGTTATCTTGTCCTCAGTTATCTTGTCCTCAGAATCTTTCTCTAAGTTTCCTGGCTATTGGTTTAAAGGTGTAAAGAGAGTATATTACACGGTGGCGCGAACATATGAATTTTATCTTCCAGTGACATATTTTTTTTCCAAGAGAAGATAAACATCATATGTTCAAGCCAACGTGTAATTACGATTCATTACATAAAAATGAGTGCTTCGAAAATTAAAAAAAAAAAACTAAACGAAAAAAACGGGAAAAACAAAGAAATGACGTAAGTGATATCTTCACTAGTGAGGATATGTAAAATATGTCACTCGTATCCCCGATGTAGTTTCATATGAAAACTACGAGTGGCACATTTAACTGTAAAACACTCAAAAAAATCTAGATAATAAAAAACAATTTAACACATCAGCTTACCTTGCAAAATCGTAATCAAAATCAGCATTCTCCAAGTCATTACCTTAAACAAAATACCAAATACGTTTGAGTCAACAGACGCAAGGAAAGTAAATTTTTATTTTGAACACGAACGTGACTATTGCTACAGGCATAACTATTATTGTCAGCAGCTTTTTTGAGAAAAAATCATACCTTTAAGTTTTCTTTCCGCAAAGTTTGTATCATTTACATCATTCCAGGCACATTAAACATTCGTCTTAAAAACGAACATGCGGCAATTTCAAAATCAACCAGGTTGGTTTTGGAAAGCTCCAATAGTTTAAATAACACATAACAAGTTAGACAAGGAAAACAATAAAAGGTAACGAACATTTACCAAAAATTTATTTTGAAAAGAAGAACTACTTTGGAAAGGAAGATGCATTTTAGAAAGAAAAATATATTGTTGTGCTACTGTGGACTACTGATAGACCTCAAGAAGCGTTCGGACTCAAGATGCGGTAGTTGGCTGATTCAAAAAAGGATGGGAATATGTTTTGCACATTCTGTTTTACTACAAAAGATGAAAAATAATAGAATGAAAAACAAAATCCCTTTCTTGCAGAATTCCCAATAACAGCTAAAAAACAATTTCTGCTTTGTTCATTTACTTCTATTTTACCTTCCAATGACTCTTCCTCTTTTTTCATTTTCTTCTTTTTTCTTTTTTCTTCCTCGTCCTTCCTTTTAAAGTATCTAAAGATAAAAATGTTGGGAGTCGTGTTTTAAAATCACAAGTAATGGAACTCCTGAAAATATAATTTGGTTTCGTTACTAATTCCAGATCCGTTTGTATTCACTTATGTCTACTCCTGTTGTAAATGTTAATTGTGTAATTTTAGAGATAACAAGTATAGGTAATCACATTGTTACTCAAACAATCCGAGGGCAATTTTTTTTTTTTTTTGCATAGAGTTTTGTCGAGAGCTTGGTACTCGTACTCTTCAAAGGGTTATTCGGCTTCCCCGGCTGCTGCGCACTTCTGAAACACGTTTAGCTAATAATTTGTACTTTTTCTAGAGTTTTCATTTTCACTAGAAACCATAAAATCTTAAAAACCAGGAAGCCATGTTGGATTAAAATCTTAAAATGCTTTAAAATGTTCCAACGTTCGGATGTGACTAAAACCTAAAACTGACAAGATATTTATAGCACAAAATACCAAACGAGAAAGTACATAAAAAATTCATGATACAAAACATAACAATACATGTAAATCTTTTAAGATCTTTTGTGCTTAAGAGTTAAATGTAAATACTACAGACCATCATCTCTATTCAATGGATTCTTGATAGTTTGATTTCCCATGACTCTAAGAATCTGCACTTACACCAATTACTATTTGTTCTTAAAACAACAAAAAACTCCTATGTGATATCGGTATCATGCTTAAGGTAATGTTCAGCGTGAGCAGATTTATTCGTTTGATTTTTCTATACAGCTGATTCATTTTCCTCAAACAAGTACCAAGCTTCCGCTTTATTTCAGGGTCAAAATCGAATTAGAATACCAATGGTAAAAAAGGGTTTAAAGCTGTTTTTATGCCACAACTGTTAAGAATTCTCTTTTTAAAATTAGAGCCAAAGTACCAAAATTGTTAAGTATTCTATATTAAGATAGGTTTTGAAGGAGCCACAACATAGCGCAATGTAGCGACAACGTCAGGCTTGGTTTGTTTGGCTGTCAGAAATGTTTAGGGTGTATGTATGTGGTCTGGAGGCCTCCTATTGTAGCCATTCACTGGCATTACGTTTACTAATAAATATATTCTTGTGCTGTGAAGTATATCATCAATAAAGTATGGTAAATTTGATTCTAGATGTCGACAATACATAAAATACAATACGCTCTAAATTATTACTTTTTGGTATTATTATATTACTATATCATATCATACCATATTATAATATATTTGCAAAATTTTAACTCTAATGCTTTCCTAATATAGTTGAATTATTGTGGATACGTTTTCTTTGCTTCAATGAAACAAAACCTTACATACCTGTAAAAGAAAATTTCATCTTCCCGAATTTTGTCCTCTCCTTTCTGCACGAAGCTCTTGGAATTCACTATGAAAAGTTGTAATTGAGGTCAATGCTTTCCTAAGATACCGAGTGGGCTGAATTCAAGAATGCAAGGTCAAACGGCAAAAAAGGTTAATTTTTACCTGGTTCTTCATTCAGACGAGAAGACAAATGTTGTGGCTGTAAAAATTGGATAAGACACATTTCACACAGAATACTAAAATACGGAGTACGTGAACAAATCCACTGTTTGGTTAAGGTTGGGAGATTTATTTCAAGATTTCTAACATCATTCTTTCAAAAGATTATTTTCCTCGAGGCCTCTGCTGAGCCGAACTAAGTTATCAGCTATTTAGTAAAGGGGGGAAGGTGAATATGGGCAAGGAAAAGGAAGGAAGGGGGGGGGGGTAACATATGAAAAGGGGTTGTTCAACTCATCATTACAATACAAATACTTACCCTCGTGCTTCTTAAAATCAAGTAATAATAAAACTCCTGACCTCTTGTCAAATCTGAACAACATTTCATTTTCAACAATTAACATGTCAAAACTATGCTTTGCTATTTCTGTGGCGATAGAAAGCCCTCAAAAACTAGCCTACGATCTATTAACATAATTAGTTTCCGGATAAGGCAAAGTTTTTCGCCTGTAGTGATTCATTATGAATGATGTGAACGAGTGTCTAATGAAAAGTTACAAATCATCCTGATCGTTAAAACGTGTTGAAGAACTAATTTTGTTTAAAGTGGAAGTATTTTATTTTTACTTCTTTACTAATATTAATTTGTGAACAGACGGTGGAAGCTGAAAATAACTATGTTCTGCAAGGTCAAACCTGCATTAGTGATCCCCCATGATCTGTAAAAGAAAGAAAAAAATTAATAAAGCTTAAAATGCTACATAACAAGATTGAGAGTCTTAATATTTGCTTGTAAATATTTATTACTAAAGCTAAAAATTACTATTTAAAAATTAAAAAGATTAAAAAAAATTACCTTTATTGTCCGGGCAACTAATTTGTTTGGTAAACTCACAACCTATCTTACGAGTACAGATAGCACATGTGTGCTATTACTAAGTACTCGCAGTTACAAAAATGGACACTAAGATCACGTTGGTTTACTAACATAAACCTAATCTCCCAAGTATAGATAGCGCATGTGTGCTTGTACTAAGAATGAAGCAACCTGTGGCAAGAATAGGTTTAAATCGATGTATCTACCTTTCTGTTTTTTCTTAGGATTCTTGTACACGAAGCGGTCTAAGAATCTAGAATGACCAAAGCAAAGGTAAAGTTCATTTAGGAATACGATATAATCCAAATATGTGAGTACATTTTATGATTATTCAACTTGCAGAGTCAGAGTTTTATATTCAAATTAAAGGTCCATTGTACCATGTCACACTGATGTCTCAAAACCATCGGTGCAACTTAAATAAAATCTTTACCAGGATCCATAGACCTACATTATAAGAATAAATTATTTAAGAGAATCTTTGCCCATTATCAGAATGACATCTTTAAAGGATCATTGAATCAAATCACAGTGAAATTACTAAGAGTATCTTTGTACCTAATCAGAAAGAAATTTTAACAGGATATCTAAACCTTAACAGAGTGAAATCTTTAAGAGGATCAATGTACCTTATCAGAGGGATTTATCTAAGAGATCTTTGTACCTAATCAGAACGAAATCTTTAAAAGATTCTTTGTGCATTATCGAGTGAAATATTTAAAAGAATCTTCGTACCTCATCAAAGTGAAATACTGAAAAGGATCTTTGTATCTTATCAAAGTGAAATCTTTGAAAGGATCTCTGTACCTTTTCAGAGTGAAATATTTATGAGGATCTTTGTATCCTATCAAAGTGAAATATTTATGAGGATCTTTGCACCTTATCCGAGTGCAATATTTTAGATCTTTGTACCTTATCAGAGTAAAATCTTGAAGTGGATCTCCTTTGTACTGTATTACGTCTCCCTGAAAAAGTGAAGTAAAGATAATATTTCAGAACTTGTACCTAAACATAATATTTCTGACCGGTAGAATTCTATGAAGCAAAACCGGGAAACAAGTAATGGGTAAATCCAAAATGCAGAATAATGGATGTAAAAAAGATAAAGCAACGATTAACAAGGTACCGGTACAAGTGAAGCAAAGCATCCACCGCTTTCGTTGAATCACATTTACAAACGCAACTCGGCCAAGTAACAATATAATATAATACAACAATTTAAGTAGTCCAGTACACAAGTCTCTAGTGACGATGTGAAGAATGTTTTTGTCGTCAAAATTTGTGGTACAATGACAGAAGAAAAAGCAACAACACAACTTATCTGATACATATTAATTTTACTGTTAAAAACTAGCCTACCGATATAGTATGATTACTGTCATTCTTTGCTATTTACTGACCATGATAATAGGTCTACCGATACGGTATGACTGTTGTCACTATATAGTCAGCTACTGTTAAGAACTCTTGAATTATTTTACACGGTACATTTCATTCTTGGTATTTATTTTCCTAAAATTCTAAGAAATCAAACCGTAAAATAGCAACCATTCTCTTTTTGAGCAGAACATTAAAAACGAGCATGGCACACCTAGTTGACGTCAGTGAGGTGATGCGCAAGGGATTCTGGTCACACTCGTGACTGCAAACATCTACCCACGGTTCCTGCACACCTAGGTTTTTCTTTGCAGTTAGACTTTTTATTGATTAGTTTTGTTGTCTGCGCATGGTAACTTAGTGCTGCGACAGCAACAAAATGGTGCAGCTCATTAACAATTAGTAGTACCGTGTACACGTACTAATGTCGCTCATATGAAAAAAACTGGAATTAAAAATGTTTTGAAGCCTTGCTTCAACCGATGCTTTCAGTTGAGAAAATCTAAAGATCTTTCAAGTGGTTCGGATTAATAGCACTATACTCTTACCCTGCTATTCAAGAAATGTTATGTAGAAAACTTCAACACCTAAGATAACTAAATACCTTTAATAAGAGCAAAGCAAAATGGTCAACAGATGGATGGTAATGTAGAGCTAATCGTGTAAGCTCCCAAACACACGAATGTTCTGCCCCGCAATAGAGTGGACTCCGATGGTTGGGGTTATATTTTCGTGCATTTGAAACAGGTTTTCTAACAACAGGTGAAGGGGTATCATGTAAGGGGAATTTTTTCTGTTCAATGCTGCCTTCATCGTCACTGCTATTTCCTTGCTCAAGTCCACAAGCATTGTTTGTACTTTCATCAGGATCAGGAATGTCTAGAAAATGTTCTTCGTCATCATCTTCCTGCGTGTAAAAAACGTCTTTATCAGTGCCAAGTTGAATAAATTACCTACAAGAAAGCGAGCCTAACCCTGTTTCATCACGATGCAAAAAGGCTTCAACCGAATATATTTCAGATAAAACATATCCTGGAGCTATGGAGCAAAACCTACCTCAGGTTGTTCCATCAGACTCTTGATCCCTGGTTTTAACTTTATGAGCTAAAAACAATGTGAAGGTTTAATCAAAAACATTGTTTTCTCATGTACGATTGTAAAAAATAATCATGTGTCTCAAAACAGGCCTTTAATAAAATCTTAGAAAGACAACGCAACCTCGTCAAATAATGCATAGATAAAGTCTTATTAATCTTAAATGATCCAAAATAACTCACAATGAAAATTTTGAAACCCTGACAACCCTGGTCTATATTCGGTCAAAATCGATCACGTGACTTCCGATTATCTTTTACTAACCGGCAAGACCGTGCGGCAAAAAACTATGATTATAGCTGGTGTCGCGGTTTTATGCAATGACGTTATGATATGATTTTCGCGGTTATGAACGTAATTTAAGCAATTGCAAAAGAGAACCAATGTTTCTTGATTCAACCATAGCCGAGTCTTCAAAAAATTCAAGCCACTGCCTACATCAACCAAAATGATTTCTATTGAGCTTTTACTCCTACGAAAGTTGTCACTTACTTTACTTTTCTTTAATAGTTTCTAGTCTAAGACAAAATAAACCGAGGAACACCTCTAAACAGGAATATAGTTCCCTAAAAAACGAGGCTACCTTGGGTAAAAAGTACAAAAGAAAGAAAACACTCAAGTTATTTAATTTGGCGGACTTTTTTAAGTATGTCTAGCAATTTTCCTGCCTTTTAGATAAGTTTGAAGTGTGGGCTTAATGAAGACTCGGCCATGATTAAAGCAAGGAACAAAGATTAATATTTATAACCATTACCACAGCCTTGCCTGGTAGTGACAAATTAATTGAAATCACGTGATCATTAACCAATTGTACGCTCAGATTGTTTACAAAGGTTGCTTGTTAAAAGGGCGTACATTGTATACGGTGTTTAGAAAAATGGGTACCAATGGATGGAACTTAGTTTTACATCATACTGTTTAATGTTCAACCAAAATGATACAACACAACCACTGTGATTCTACACTTAGCTTGGAAGTAAACGGAGAAATACAAAATAATTCAAATGCTTGCACTAACCTCGGAGATCAAGTAAAGGACACCACAAATAAATGGCGGATGCTGATATGCACATACTTGAAGAAGACGTTTGATGAATGCCTGTAGAACAATATTTCATCAGGCCTTTTATGGAGAGAAAAGTGCTCACTATCTTTACTGGACTACAGGAAAAGTCTTCCTTTTAAAACGTTTTATGAGAGTTAGAGCTGTATTAAATATTGCATGGAAAAGTTGTGGGTAGCTTTTTTCCCAAAGCACTGATGAGCTACTTTTATTGGCGTGGGGTGAAGGTTTGCTTTTGATAAGTTACTAGAGAGATGGGTTGTTTTATAGCGATAAATTTAAAGCTAATTTTGTTTGATGTAGAATAAGGGCTGCTTTGTCGGAGAAAAGAGAAGGCAGGGATGAGAGAGTTGATATAAAGAGGCAAATATCACCAAATAAAAGCAAGCACAAAAAGAGCATTTGTCTTTTTGTATCAACCAAAACAAAAAAAAAATTCCCAATACATAAATTAGTTATTAAAAGTATTGAAAGAGATTAGCAGTAGTATATTATAATATTTAATATTGACTGATTTCCTTTCACCTACATCTGGACAAAAAAAATATACCAGAATATATTAAAACACACCTTAACACGTGCTAATGAGGGATCCACCTTTAAAGCTTTATACAGCAAATTAAGAAACATGGCCTGTGGTTGAACAAATCATTTTCAATGAGATTGATCTGTAAATATATCTAAAAGTTTTATTTAATAAAGCAATGTAAATAGGCAGAAATAACTGATAACTTTACTCTTGTGTACCAATAAACGGGGGGATCCTAATAGTTGGGGATGTGGTGGGGTTTGAACATTGCTATATCTCTTTGAAACAGGTGGGTCTTAATTAACAGGGGGGAGGGGATGGAAAAACTAAAAACTTAAGTGCTTCTAGTTAACCTAACCTCTAGGCGTACAGATATAGTAAAAATAACTCGCAGTATAATCAACTTCTGAAACTTATAAACATAAAACAATATAATGATAGCAACGTTTAAAAAAACTTAAGGGTCATCTTTTTGGAAACTCAGCAGCAATCTATTAGTAAAGAAAGAAAAGGAATATGAACGCTTTCTCAACCCAGAATATGGATTTTGGAAAAAGTGAATGACAGCATAAGTAGGGAGTTCTAATAATCAAGAAAAAATAGGAGGGTGGGAAACGTTTATTTGGTATTCAAGAGCACTACTCCAAACCTGCTTTGACGAGTTTCTGAGCGCTGGGTCGAATACTTTGGTGTAAAGTGCCTGATAGAATCGGTCAGAAACAGACTGTCTGTGAAGGGCACAAAGCAAAAAAAAGTAAAAAAACGTTCCGTACAAGTACAAGTAATAAATGCAAAACGAGTTTGCAGATGCAAGTAAGAGCTGATACAAGGTAGTACTTTTGAAAATGAGAATTATCCAATAGATAACAATCAAAATTAATGCAGATGCAAACAAATGCAGATGCAAACAAATGCAGATGCAAACAAATGCAGATGCAAACAAATGCAGGGTGCAAACAAATTCGGAGGCAAACAACTGCAGATTCAAACAAATGCAGATACAAACAAACGCAGATGCAAACAAATGCAGATGCAAATGAGGCCAGATGCCAAATGAATGCAGATGCTATTGAGTGCAGATGCCAACCAGTGTATAGATACCAATCAATGAAAGATGCAAGTGAGTACTTATAAATGAATTTGACTTAAGATGCAAACCAGAGCAATAATTAAGGTGTGAATTCTCAACGTATCCTTTTGCTTATAAATGCGACAGCAAGAGAACAAAGATCCAGTAATGAACTCTCTACTTAAGTTATCTGTTAAAGGACCAAAGAAGTGAATGAGCAAACGACGCAAGTGAGTAAAATCTCTTTGCATAGTTACTTAAACAGTGACAAGAGTGCTGGAAAACTTGGAAAAAGAAATTAAGTTCTAAGTACTCTAGTAATATATAAAATTGAAGGTAGCCTAGGGATGCTCGAAGAGTGACTCGCTCTGCTTCATGTGACAAATATGGTTGGCTAAAACTACTAACAACTAAGAAAAGAATATTTTTCAGTGATTTTTAATCATTTAGATGAGCAGTGATCAATATGGTAGGATTAAACGACTTTCTATTGTTACACGCTTCCCCCCACATCCATTCATTCTGATATCCGTAAATTCTCCACTTTCAAAAAAAAACATTCTTAAACAAAGGTACTTCCAATACAAAGTTACGCATGTAATTTGAAATTGGTTTTACCTTTTTTGATATTATTATCACGGTTTTAAGACAAACCAGGATACCATGTATACCCTTTTGTTTTCTGTATTTAAAAACGTTTTATTACCTTGAGTTCATGACTTGAAAAAGCAACATCAAGCCCTTTGTGAGAAAAAAAGACATTGTTACACAAAGGAACGACAGATTGTAAGCATACTTTTAACAATTATAAAGCAGCAATGACATTAAATAAACAGACAGATCTTATTCAGGAGAACAGAGAGCTTTGCATTGTCTGGGAAACGTCTGCATGCTGCTAAACTGGTTTTAATAAATAATTTGAATAGTACGGGGGTGTTGACCAATCATAGCGCTAAAAAAGCGTTGTACAGTGTGCGATATGATTGGCTATCCCCAGGTTGTGAGAACTTACAGTTTCATGAAAGAATTATAACTATGTAACATGCACTTTACAAATAATCTCTCTCTTTGTAAAGTCGGTAAATAATAAATTTTTAAAACAGATAAAACATGTATCCAAGCTTTCATGGCCTGGTGGAACCTTGGCAATTTTGTGAGAATTCTCGAGCAGGTGAAAGCCCTGAACTACGACTCAGATTATCACTGAGCTGCTCTCAAATTTACCTTCATTGGTTTTCACCAGGCTATTAAGGCATGAAGAAAATGTTTTCTTTCTTAAATGGAAACAGTTGTTCCAGGTTTAGGTTTGTCACAAGAATGAAAAGGATCAAGAGATGCTACAAACCTGTACGCTAGTGTTGAAGGAGCCCATGTGGACGACTTTGAATAGCATGTCCAACTGATCACTGTATTTATCGTCTTCCTCTAACACCACACAAGCATTTTGTTAGGAAATTATTTCAGACAAAAGTAAACAAAAAACAACGAAAGGAATAAACATAAATACCACCACTAACATTAAACAATTATTCCAAGTGAAGAGCGCGCGTTGGATATGAGATGGTAAATGAGATATGAGATGATTATAGCCAACTCGGCGCTGGGCACCTCGTTGGCTATAATCATTTCATATCCAACAAGGGCG
>JAOBAY020065250.1:0-12374 GCA_025331085.2 Zoanthus sociatus
GGAAGACCCTCGTCAAGCAATGAATTTTACTATAGAAACCGGAAAAGAAGTGAGGATATCAGGGAGGAGAACAGGTGCGCGAGATCAGAATGAGAGGGTATGGTCATGTGATGAGAATGGAAGATCGATATCCAGTGAAAAGAGCAATATGTTAAAATGTGAAAGAAAGATCAAGAAAAAAGATAGAAAGATAATAGCAAAGAAGATATACGTCACTTCCAAGTCACCAGTGAAGATGTGTATAACAGTCTGCAACGAAGGGCGCGGACAAGGGCAGCAAACCCTGCAATTATTTTAAGCGGGATATAGGGCATAGGAAAAAAAAGAAGAGGATCCCTGTAACGCTTATCCTAAACCAGAGCTAGGTTAGCTAATTTTTCTACTCTATACTTAAGTTATTTCCCCAAATACCCCACTTGTTCCCTAAAGTAGCTGATTTCCAAAAACTACCGAGGACACTAAACAAAACCATATTCCACAAACGTTTCTGGTTTTCTATATTTAAGTAAGATCCTTAACTAAATGGTTAGTTCGTGAAAATGATAATCTATTCTGGACTCTAAACCAAACCAAACCCAGAGTTGAGGCTTTAATACTCTTTACCGTGGCACATTCCTACATAGCCCATATTTAACAAAAACACCTTCAAATCAACCCCCTCCGCTCACCCGGAATTGAAATCTTGAGCCTTAGTTCATCGATGTATTTGCTTGGTTTTGCAAGTTTTTAAAGGATGAACTCCGTAATAAAGCGTTTTCACCTGACGTCATGGCAACCACGTTGGGGTTGTCTCAACAAAAGAATTTTGATTCTTTCTTTTGTTTTGGGAACAAACATGGCCGCTACGCCTATTGTCTTTTGTGTCTCCTGGGATTGTGTGAAGACGTTCTTCACAATACTTACAGTTTGCTGAATCCACTAATCACGCCACAATACTAACTCCCATAATCCCAAATAGTTCGTTTTAGTCGCCATAGAACTAGAATCATATAAGTTAACTTCATCATATAAGTTAATCTATTAACTATAAAAAGCATAAAAATAAAAAAAATATCTAAAAAATAAATATCACAGTAATAAAAGGTCATTACAATACTGAGAATTTGCAGATCTTAAGTATTGGCTAAAATATAAACCAGTTCCTTTTAGTATCTTTCAGTGTTTTGTGCGGTCGAAATTTACCATTATTGTCACTAATAGCAACAAACACATGACGAAGGGCTAGTTGTGTGCCATACGTACCAATTTTCAGGGCTGAATATAAACAAAGTCCTTGTTTTAATCATGGTAACGCTTCTAACACCTGCTCTTCGCCGTCGGCCCAGCTTTACTCCTTTCAACGCTCGAAGGAAATTAGCAGACGTAATTTTCTCATCTACGAAAAGATTAATTGTTAGTTTGATGCCTGCATTCACTAACCACTCCATTTTACCCCCTATAGATAAATCTTGACCCCGTCGATGTTTACAATCTGCTCACTGCTTACATGATGCCGGAAAGCGTTTCATTTTGGTATGATTTCACTCACATTCTATACAAATTGTGCTGCATTTGTTTGCATGGTACCTAACAAATAATTGTGCCGGAATGACTCATTCTGGAACCAACTTATCTGGGTTCTTGTACCGGGTCAAAATGTTCGATCAAGAACGACAAAGATTATTGACAAATCAAACAATTGGAATCAGTTATTTCTTGAGGCGCTACATATTCAACACTTGGGACCTGAACTTAACACTGGTTGTAAATCCTCTAGGGAACTTCAGTAATTCTGAACTTGTATTAGGAACTTCAGTTAATTTATCATTATAACTTCAGTACGGATAAAAGTGGGGGTGAGATAATTTATGCAAAGTTCTTCTTTGTCGATCGTTCTGTCATGAATGTGCAGCCATGGAGGAAACATTACCGTAATATTATTATCACCTTTATGAATGATCACGCACGTATGTGGCCCATACATGTTCATCCATGGCTTCTAAACTATCTCCAATAGAGTAGTTTTCAACCATTTTCACAAACTTCAATCAAAAATCTAATCTTCTGAACCTCACTCAAAAGATATCAAAGTGACTCACTGATTTAAAAAATGCATTCCTCACTACCCTAAGAGCCAATCAGAAGCGTAAACAAACCAATAGCATGATGTGCCTGCGATTCGATGCTTTGCGGCTACTACCATTTCAAAAAGACCAGTTTTATCCGTGGTGAAGTCGTCATGAATAAACCTGGATCAAAACTGGATTGATGATGAGTGTTGTGCTGGTCATCCTTTGACTCCTCTTTTGGTTTTTGTTGTATGTTTCCTTTTTTTTTCGTTCCTCAAATATTATTTTTTTCCTAGTTTAATTTCAGTTTAGCTACACTGTATGATGTATTATTCAAAGTTGACTTTCATTTTTTGTATAGGAATATGTGAATTTGTATACAGATTTCATACTCAACAAGTCTGTTGAAAAACAGGTCAGTTTATCATTATTTGCTTTTAGGTTTTTTGGTTTTCTGTTTAACAATATGCTAAAGGTGAGAGCACTGAATAAATTATTTAACCTAATGTACGCACTTCAGGGTGAAGCTTTTTAGCATAAAGAATTACTTCAAAAAATCAACTTCAGCTAATATTTTAGAAAAATTTAATTGATTTATACCTATATCCAGTTGTTACAAAAGTTTAGTGGAAATCAGAATTTTCAGAGCAGCATTTAAAAAAATTGAGACTTCAGAATGCAGGCACTAAATTGAAATGGTATGGCTTCCTTAGAAAGCTCAGTTTTATAGTTCCTTTCACTCAGTCATGATTGTTACCAAAATAATCTTAAGTCTGAAGTTAAATGTTAATAAATTTTGAAGTTTTCAAATATTTAAAACCATTATTCCTTAATGGCGGCGGTTTTAATATTCTTTTGTCTTCATTAAAAATAGCCCTACTAACCTCGTTTTGAGTAACATATTCTTTTGAAAGTTTTACTCAAGAATGAAGCTAGTAGGGCTCATTTGAATGAAGACAAAAGAATATTAAAACTGCCACCATTTATGAATAAAGTCTGTAGGCAAACACAAAGGGATGACTGCAATTGTTCACTACAGTATATGTTATCCAGTAGTTAACTGGTAATGAGTTACATGAACAAAAAGCTCACTATTTCTAACAGGGTTCCAATTCCATTGACTTCACACAATGTTAGTTGAGCCGACTGGTTTGAAAACTTGATGATTTTCTTTGTTATATGTTACTGTTCTCCTTTTCCTTATTGAAATATGATGTTGACCGTGCACAAATTGCAAAAGGCTTTAAGGTGTACTGTAAATGGGCTAATGGCCAATAGACTAATGAAGCATTGCACCTAGAACAAAAGATCCTAGCAGTGACACGGGTTTCAAAACAAAGCGTCACACGTCAAGGCAATGTTTACTAGTCTTGTTTCCGACCATTAACTTTCACCGTATCTTATTCAAACTTCAGTCATACTTGAAGACACCCAACTCCTACTTTCAATTTTACAACTCCAACTTGAAATATTTTTGAAACCCCTGGGTGGCCGTTCACAACATGAAATAAAGAAGCATGCATTATAATCTTCTTTGTATGAGCTAACGGGCAGTAGCCTACTGAAGCATTGCACCTTGAACAACAAAGTTGAAATATAGCTCTAAGCTTTATAATCTTCTTTCTAGTTTGCTGGGTTTCCTAAACAGTCGTTTCTAACAACTTTCCTTCACTTGTACAGCCAGATAAAACAATGCACAGGTTATAAAGATGTAAATTTCGGATACTGCAGGTAGTTAACTTTGTCATCTGTATGGTTAATTTGGATTTGTTCATTTCTTTTGTAGTTCAGTGCATTCCGTCGAGGGTTTGATATGGTTGTTGACGAGTCACCACTTAAGACTTTCTTTCGTCCGGATGAGGTGGAACTTCTTGTTTGTGGCAGCAAGGTTAGTTGAATCTCTTTTAAAGTAAACTTGTTTACTAAACTGGTTGTTAACAAGTGGCAAGGATTTCATTGTTATTAATTACCTAACATCAAAAATACGATGATAATACTCTTTGTTTGTCGTTCAGAATTTTGCATAAGCATATTTGTTTTTATTTCTTTTTTTTTTGATAACAATCCCAAGAGGAACTGGAAAAAATGCAGTAGCCGTGCCCTTGAGTTAAAAACACAACTATGTGCAGCTTCAGTTGAGTCTACTGCCACCAAGTCGAATGCAGACAAGAGATTATTAACGATTTATGCAATTTTTCTATAAACCCCTAGTTGAGTAGCCAAACAGCAATAGTCCACTACTACTGACAACAGACCACTAGTAGAATAGACAATCAGCAATACAGCACACTTTTAAAGTAATGATATTGAAAACAGATCTCTTGTAGAGCAGCCGAATAGAATCAAGAATTTGCAATAGTCCACTAGTAGAAAGTAAACCTCCAGTAGTAGTTACGGTATTTTTTTAAAAAGTATACCTCCAGTAGAGTAGCCAAATAGAATCCTGGATTTGCAAGAACAAAAGATTGTATCTATGAATCTGAATCTTGCTGTAACTAAAAGAAAAGTTTTATCAAGTTCCTAATCTATTAATTAATGATACTTTGAGAAGGGTGGGGGCTAATACTGTAACTCTCGTATCCAGGCTATTCTTTTAAATTTAATTCAATTTTGTATTAAGGATTTTGATTTTGATGCTCTGGAGAAAGCAACAGAGTATGACGGTGGACTCACCAAGGACTCTCAGTTGATCAAGTAGGTTTTCTCATTATTTTGTTGCTTAACTACCTGCTCTTTTGAATTTGAACCTTTTATCTTGTGATGAAACAGTGAATTGCTCAAATTCGCGAGTGTTTTTTATCCGAAATCGTACACCATTTATAATAGCAAAAATTTCTGTCTGTCTAAATGTCTTACTCGTTTTCAATACACTTTCATCATCCTTTGCTCGACTCCATTTTTACAATACCAGGTGTTGTTATAGCGACAGAAGTTCTAAAAATTCCTGATTCTTCTTGCTCTTATGATGATGATGACGATGGTTATGATGTTGACGATGGTTGTGATAATGACGATTGTTATGATGATGATGATGATGGCGACAATGGTTCTGATGATGATGACGATGATTCTGATGATGATGGTCATGATGTTGATCATGGTTATGATAATGACGATTGTTATTAGGATGATGATGGTTGTGATAATGACTATTGTTATGGTGATAATGACAATGGTTCTGATGATGATGACAATGGTTCTGATGATGATGACAATGGTTCTGATGATGATGACAGTGGTTCTGATTATGATGATGGTTCTGATGATGATGATGGCCATGAAGTTGATCATGGTTGTAATAATGACGATTGTTATCATGATGATGATGGTTGTGATAATTACTATTGTTATGGTGATGATGACAATGGTTCTGATGACGATAATGATGGTTCTGATAATGATGGTCATGATGTTATTGTGCCTCTTTGTAGTGATTGTCTTTATGCGATGGTGTTCAAGATGATTTGATGATAATGATCATGATTTACATGATCTTCATGGTCATAGGGTTGATGGTGATGTGCTTAGGATGCTCTTTTTTTGAAAGTACTGTAAGCCAACATTTAGTACTATTCTAATGGTGACGATGATGATAACTCAAGTGGTGATGTTCTGTTTAACAAAATACCCACTCTTGTGATATCAGGTGGTTTTGGGAACTGGTGCACAGCTTTACGATGGATCAAAAGAGACAGTTGCTGATGTTCACCACAGGAAGTGATCGTATTCCTGTTGGGGGACTGGCCAAGCTGAAGTTAATTATCGCTAAGAACGGACCCGACTCTGATAGGTAGGTAGCGACTGAAACAACGAAGAATTTATAATTTATTTTTCAAATTTCCTTTCTTATCATTATTCTTGTAAATATTTTGCTTTTAGATTTTTAATGTTGTTGTAAATGTTTTTAAAATTTCTTTTATTATCAATGTTCTTGTAAATATTTTGCTTCTAAATTTTAATATTCTTGTAAATCAGTCGTTTTTCAATAACCCATAGCCATGATTGATAATTTTTAGATAAACAATTATTATTATTGTTATAAGTCCATCACTCAGTGTTTTTCATCAAACATTATCATTACTTGAATTTAAGTATCAGCGACAGATCTGTTTATCATCGTTCAGATTTGTGAGTTAACAGTTATGAGAATAAGATAGTATAATAACTTCAAGTAAACAAACAAAAAACTTGCAGTAATAGAAATTTAATAGTTTATTGTTGTCGATGAATGAGAATGCATACTAATCGTGTTGTCGGCTCACGGGCTTAAGTTTAGTACCAATCTACATTGAGCAGTTTTCGTCTGGCTGACTATGTAGTCTAAAATGCCTCGACTTTATGCACCACCGTGAGTGGCATGGTAACAAACATGTGCTTCAACGTTTTTCGACGTTGTGAGTATTAAAGAGAAATTGGAAAAAAAACGAGTAAAAAAAAGCTAGTAAAAGCATTGTAAAGAAGAATGAATGCAGATATTTATCACAACTTAAAAAAATTGTGCACTGATATAATTTTTAGAAACGAAACATTGATTTTCTTGTCATACTTGTTTTCTACATCATGGTGTATGGCCTCGTTCTAAAGGGGACTAGCCAATACCTCGAATGACGTCATTCTTATTTAAAATTCATGTAAAAAATAAAAATTAAAATGGTGTTTACATGATACCTGAACGACATTCATTCCGGTACAAGTTCATTCTGGTTCCATACAAATCACTGCATTTGTTTACATGATACTTCAAAATTTTTTATACCGGAATGACTCATTCTGGAATGAACTCATCCCGGTTCTCGCGCCGGATCGAAATTTTCGTTCCGGAATGAAGTCCGACCGCAATTCATTCCTGTATCATGTAAAGACTGCACAAGTTCATACCGGTACGAAAATGGCTGCAAAGTCGGACTTCCGATAGACTGGAACGAGTAGAGCATGCGCACTACACCTAAAAGTTAGTTATTGCCATTTCATTCCGGTACGAGTTTGTTTTAAACATTTTCATGTAAATAATTCACTGAATTTATTTTCTTTCTGGAATGAATCTCAATCCGGCATCATGTAAACACCGCCTAATAAAATTAATAGTGTATATCTAAATACTTTCAGTTGGAAATTATGTCATTTTAATTTGGCGGTAACGTCATCTGCGTCTCGTGCCAGTCACCTTCAGGATGTGGTCGTGATCCAAGATGGAAGAAACTTGTCAAATTTCAAAACGCTATGAAATAAAGAAAGGTTTTACCACAATCATAAATGTTTTTACAGAAGTGCTTAAACGTGAATGATAAAAAGTTCAAAAAAAAGATGAAAAGGTGTAAGTTGTACTTGAATGGTAACAAAACAAGGTACGACAAAGAAAAATGGCTAGTTGCACTTAAACATGTATTATATATATTTCTTTTTTATTGTCGATAGACTTCCCACGGCCCACACGTGTTTCAACGTCCTGCTACTCCCTGAGTATTCCCGTAAAGACAAACTGGAGGAACGACTTTTGAAAGCCATCACACACGCTAAAGGGTTTGGCATGTTGTAGTACCGTTACAGTCACAGTGTTTGCCGTTCTGCTTGCTCAGTTACTCATATTTAGTCAAACATGGCAGTGGTTTCTACTGACCATGTGTCACGACAGGTGTCACGACAGTACGAAGTTACTAGGCGCCAGCAGAAGAACTAATACTGTACTTTTCACGTAATCTGGGTTTAGTTATCGAGTTTAAAAACATTTGAAGGCATTTTTCCTGTTAGTGGCTTGTTTTATCAAAAGAAAATTGTAAAAAAATAATTAACTAGGATTATAATTCAAATTAATTTTGCCGTAAAGTATCTTAACAGGAATTGGCCATAAAATGTATTACGTTTTGTAAAATTAACCCAGACTGATTTTTGTGCATAAGTATTGTGGTTCTTAGAATAAAAAGGCGACGGCTGTTACATATTACTGAAGTTTCTAGCTAGAGGTCAAAAGCTTACTGTCTCGTGTTCAGGTAATTATGTCTGATGTTGATAGTGATTGTATTGGTTTTAATAAGCTGTGTTAGGGGGGCTTCATTGCCAACTGTCTTATCGTGAAGGCCTTCTTACAATTCTCTTAATTCTCATAACTACAAAATAGAACCAATATAGGAAAAAGGACCATACGGTAAAGAGCAAAGTCCTAAAGTTTGGTGTTAAATGGATCAATAGTTACCATTTAATGCTGTTTTAAATACAAAAGTTTTCAAAGAAATCTATGGCTTCCGGACACCTAAGCAGAACTGTCCGTAACCCATACCTTTCTTGGGAAATTCTTGCATTTTAAAATAGGTGTTATTGGGGGTTTTGCTCTTTAGAATGTTTTCTTCTTTTCTATGTAGGTCCTATTTTGCAGTTATTAGAATACACCATTTTACTAATGCAAAATTTTGTTCTCCCCAGTCCTTTGTGGGGGCAAAAATATGCGACAAAATGTGACCGAGCAACGTAATTTTGCCCCGAGAGAGGCCTGAAACTTGCAAAAACTTGTATTAGTAAAACGGCGTATTAAGGGACGTGTACCCAGGCCCTCGGGATAAGAAAGTCGCCAGTTGAATGATGGTACCAGTGTTTACAAACTAGCCGTCGGCCGTCGTATCCGACGGTAACGTTTCCATTTGCTACGCATACTTTCCCTTACGCATTTCCTCCGTCCACGTTTACTGATTTTATTTGTTATCAAACATATACATCCCAATTATATTGCTCTTTCAAAATTACAGTTACTTTCTTGAACTATTGTTTGGACGAAAGAAGTGCAGTGTTTTGGCTGCAGTTATTAGAACCTAATAGAAATGTCAGTGTTTTTTGGTATCTGAAATATTCCATTTTACGCCTCAAACTGCTTGAGAATGCGTCTCCAAGAGTCTAGAATTACAAAATTTTCCGTCGGAGCATGCCTCTATCCCCCTTTCGGGCCTTGCAACTCCTACTCAACTAAATAAAACGTCTACTTTCAAAGGTTGTGAAAACACTGAATACGGCGTAAGGTACTGGGGAAAGGGAGGGAAACCAGCGCCTATAGCAAAACCCTAACAGTGCTTATATTGTAACGCCTCTTAGTTATTCAAAATTGTCAAAAATATAAGCCAATAACAATTCATTTTGCACGTGATTTTGCAGTAAAACTGAAACTCGGATGCTTAAGGAGCCAGAAACTTTGCAGATCTGAAAAAAAAACTAAAACAAGCCGAAAACAGATGCAAGACAATCCAAATATTGTATGTCGTTTGTGTAGAGACTGTTGGCGAAAATTTGTTAGTTAAATAGAAGACACATCCTCATGTCATCCTCAGATAATACTTTTCTCATTAGGGATTTGCTTTCCCAGTGTACAGTCTTTTGCATTTCTCGAGCAAGAGATTCAAGTTCTTTATCATCGTTCTCGAAAACACGTTTCAAACTTTCTTTCAGTTCTTTAATTCCTCCTCCTAAACATCCAATAATCGTTTGTACTACATTTACCGTAAAACCTTCCCTTCGTTCACGTAATTCGAAACATAGTTGTACTTGTTGGTATCTTATGATCTTGTTCATACGTTTGGTCTCCTTATTAGACTCAATCGGACTCGCCATATCGACTAACAATATCGTTTTCTTGGTTGTATCTTCCAACCTAAGATCTGGTCTTCTTTCCCTGGTGTTCGTTCGCATTCGATGCTCCCAATTTCAATATAACTTCTTACCGTTGCTTTCTATCGCTTTTCCGTTTTTCCACCTTTTAGTATACGATTTTGTCTCTGCAGGGAGCAATTCATTGTCAACAGCCCATTTTACCGCTAGCACTTTCAGAGCATTGTCGTGACGTTTGACATACTCCTATCCTGCCAGCTTTTGGCATCCAGATAATATCTGTTGGACTGTTTCTCGTTGATCTCCACAAAGTATGCACTTGTCGTCTTCCACCGAGCCTCTGATCTTGTTCCATGCCCTTGTTTCTATCATTTGGCAAAGCGAAAATTGATGACGTTTTCCGGGGGTCGTAGTTGCATTTTAACCACCCGTAGTCGTCGTTACCATATTGTTTCGGACTTTCACTTTGGAGCTCCTTCTCATTGAGGCTTTGCTGCTTATTTCGTTTCTGTCCTTCATTCAAGATCTTTTTCAGTGTCTTTCATGCTGCTTTCCATTCTGTATATCTTTCTTCACCAATCGTCACACTTCCTTCATTGAATGTCACATTCGCATTTACGTTTCTCATAGCCCTCTCTGCTTCCCTCTTTAGCGATGTTTGCTCTTTACGAGTTTCGTTTCTCCATGCTGATTGAATCCATTCATTTGTTAATGAAGCCATGTAGCATGCTACCTTTGCTTTCATTTCGTCATAGACTTCCTTAAAGCTTTTCAATCCTATGCCACCTTCTTTCCTCTTTTAATACAGTCGCTTGTCACTTGATTGTCTTCCGTGGAATCCTTCTCTCCTTAGTACACTCCACGATTTTGTCCAATTCATCCATTTCACCTTTTCCCAGGTTACAGACATTCATAACGTAACCTGCCACGGGTATTACTCTGCAATTGATCGCTTTCATCAAGTTTTGGTCGTTTAGATTCAAGGGTTTAAGATGGTCTAGTCTTTTTCGTATCTCCTTTACTCTTTCCATGACTAGCTTTACATCAATTTTATCAGCCTGTTCACATCCGAGGAATTTATATATCTCGTTCTTTTTTCGGGCTCCATTTTTTCCTCTAATACAGTCGATCCTTCTCCTTTGATCATTTTACCTCTTCTAAACACTACTTCGGCACGCGCTCCAGTGTTCATGCTAGCTCTTACGATAATTTTGTTCACTATCTCAAGTTTTTGGTGGTACTTCTGGTATATCTTCAGATCGTCCACAAATAAACTATGCGTTCTTTTCACTCTCTCTTCTCCTCTTTGGCCCATCTTATATCCGTCTGAATCTTCAATCAGCATTGCAACAGGTACTTCAGTTAGACAGAATCCTACAGGAGAATAGACGGAATCCGAAACTTAGTGGCCACGCCTTTTGCAGGCACCGAAGTGAGTCTCCCTGTCCGATTTTCCAAATCAAAATGTTCCTTATGGATAAACACTTTCCACTTCGAAAGTTTCATCCTTAAGCTTATAAGATTTCTTGATCATATTCACAAAAATGTTCTCAAATTTGGTGATGAAGCAGGGGTTAGGAAGGACGTGCGCCATGCGCATATGGCGCATAAATTCAACATATGGCGCATTAAAAAGTCAATTAGCGGGCCTAGGTTGCGCCCGTGTCCCAGGCCATTTTCACAGAACCTGTGTAGATTATATTTCCTTCAAAATCTCTTGCAATGGTAGATTCGTGTTTTTGGATCGTTTTAATGTAAATTAAACACAATCCACGATTCGTAAATCGCTGATTGTGTGTTTTTCTTTAATTAATGCCATACGCCAACAAGCTTAGTCTTTAAAAGGTAACTTAAATTTTTTCTGTGGTGTTGATTGTGTTGATGTCGCTAACTGAAGTTAATAATAATTTTATTGGAGCTGCAGAGGGTTTTTACTTTTCTGTTTGTTTTTGTCGATACATTTGTTTATGTTTGAGTTTTCTCAAAGTTATAGAATGTTAATTGCCGCTTACAAACAAAAATACATTTACTTTAGTTATTAGCTTTTATAGAGAAAGAGAACAAAATTTTTCTTTGTCGTTGGGATAATAAAAATCATTCAAGATCTTTGTTTTTGTTGTAATTTAGTATTTCTTGATAGTTGGCAGTGGAATCTGAAGGTTTCAAGCGCTAAATTTATTCGCCGGAAGTAAAACACAAAAAATTAAGTACATAGTACGCATGTTTGACAAGTTTTCGAAGTTGACAAAAACTATACCCGCTTACGAGAATGGCTTCAAAAGTATTTTTATATTACATTCGTATGAATAAACTTTTGTTTTAAATTACAAAAAACTTCGCTCATAGCACATTAAAATGTGATTGATAGTGCAAACTAGCTGAAAACAGTTTTACTTTTTGAAAGTTTGACCTTTGACTTTGTCGACCGTATAAACAAGTTGCTGAAACTAAAATTTATTTCGATTTCTATTAAAACTTTCAAATTTATAAATATAACGTTCCCACAGAAAGTGTGCAATTCAAGATCCATAGAGAAAATGCAAAATTTGTGGGTTTAATCTTATCCGTTTTCTTGCTTATGTAAAACAACTGCTGAAGTAATTTTCTATCCCGGCATTTTTTTTTACAAACTGTCAGCCTCCTTTGTTATTGAATTACTTACTTTTAGGTGGTACTCTGTGTTTCGTTGAATCAAATATAAATACAAAAGTGTGCATGGCCCCCATAAAAGTCCTAAAT
>JAOBAY020065261.1:0-12374 GCA_025331085.2 Zoanthus sociatus
ACATGCTTATGTTTTCTTGAATGCACATCCGTTTGCAACAAGAAAGAATACACGCAGGAGCAATCAACCCCCAAACTTAAAAGCACCACCCCCAAAGCTCCACAGTTCCGAACTTGCTGAAAATTCGAGGTGTCGGTTGCTGCGGTGGGATCCTGTGGCCATCTCGCAGCAGCCCCCCATCTCGGATGTTTCACAAGGGTATCTGGGAGTGATGTTTAAGAGCTTTTCGAGATCAGTTTTGCTGTCAAACAGGGTCCTGAACTAATTCGGGAGTCCGGATTCACTGTAGACAGCTCCCATTGCTTATGCTTGTTGAAGTTATGGTGCTTGCTTGTCCAGGATTGCAGTCCTCTTGGGGAAATGCGGTGAAGGAACCGAAATCCCTAAAACCTGAACGCCCAAATCGAGAAGTTTAACACCTGTAAATTCTCTATTGTTGTATCTCTGGTAATGTAGGCCAATGAAGATTCATTAGGTGGAGCTGTCTGGTCCATAGCCATTAATCACTCGCAAAGTCATTTGGCTGTAAGTATAATTTGCAACAGCAATTAAACAGTAGAGGGCTGAGCTCTTTGGTTATTTCATGTGCCTTCTTATCTTTTTTTTTGTTTATAAGGTACATTTTTAGTTTGTTTTGAAGTCTGTGAGGAGTAATATTTAGACAAGGCCAGCTAATAAAATGAAACACATTTTAGTGATATTGGCATTTTATTAGGGATTTCCGATTTTGCCTTAAGTTTCCTCAACAAAGCAAAAGAAAATTACCAAATTATAACTAATTTTGATAGAACTTTACTAACTTACTTGCTTACTTACTTAATACTTGATTTAATCCTCTTCGTACCAGGGATACATAAGGCCAAATAGTTCACCTTACATTTTAGTAATATATTATTGGTTTTAGGATAAGTGTATTTACTACAGTACATGCTTTGCCATATTTTACAAATAATTTATTTAAGACCCGTGTTTACGATAAAACATTTTCATAACACAAAATCGTACCTTACACTGCACATATCAAGAACAATACTTAAACACCATTAGTAAACAGACATTAATTATAATAAGCAGTATTTATGAATACAATTTATTATTATAATTTATTTTTAGGCTGGGTGTGAAGATGGCTCAGTCCGATTGTTTGAAGTTACAGTAGATGGATTACAATATTTTCGAGCTCTTGATAAACAAGAAGGTATGTTTGGCTTCTTATTTGTTGAATCATATTGCATAAAGCTGTATTTATTATTTTCCCTGTAGGTTTGTATTAATTTTTTAACAGCTATTCAAAGGACTGTTTTCTGTTTATTTTGCTGAGTTCTCTCTAACTTACCGTCATTTTATTTAATAATAATCTCCCCTGCTTACTCCACACTTGATATTCAGAACCTAACGGTAGTGAAGATTAATTATAATTGTGAATTCTAGGAAGAATTCTGAGTCTAAGCTGGCATAAAAGTGATCAAGTGCTTGTGGCTGGGACATCTGATAGCACTATCAGGAAGTACAATGTCAATACAGGTTTGTGTCCAAGTTATTCTAGTCTTTCCTATTGGGATAAATAAATTGCTGATTCCTAATTTTACTGCAGAAATTTGTAAAAGCTAGGTATCTAGTATATAAACATTACTGTTAGTAAGTACTACTGTTTAAATGGCATGCATTGCAAGTGATGTATCGCACAAGAAGTCTGTCTTTCACAAGTAAGAGTTTATTACGAACTGTATTATATACAAGAAAAGTTCGAGTGGGATGGACAACAATTCATTGAAGGTTGTGCACTTTTCTTAAGACTTAACTTAAAAAGGTTTCAACATCCATTGTGTTACTAAATAAACAATTAGATACATTTCTTTTATTGTCTTATTATTCTTGCCATTGAAAGGACTGTGATGCTTCGGCTGCAACCTAAAAGTCTTCATCAGACAATGGGGTAGAATGCAAGAAGGACTTGTTAATATGTAGTATAAATTTCTTGTTCAATGATCAGTGCCATGATTAGTTGATCCTGATTCCCTGAATGGCTGATTTACCTGTTCTGTTATTGGTACTACTGTATCCCCATTTTTTCAAGCAATAGCAATTTCAGTCTCACTATTCATATTACTTGAGTTGAGATGTATTTGGATAGCCTCTTGAACTCTGTATATCAAGAACAATCCCTTTTTAGACATTTTTGTGTAACAATATAATGCAACTATATCTTACTGACTTTTGGAAGATTTATGATGATAAATCGACACATTATTATATTAATACTCAACTTTGTAGAATTGACTTCAAATAAAGAATAATTTGTGAATTGCTTTATGTGTCCTATTAGTGAGTACTATGCTATTTCACACTTTTTGTTGTAAAATGTCAGAAAGCCTGACTATAATTTATTAAATTTTTCAAAGTAAGGTTTACTATTGCAAGAGCTTTACTGCAGTTCATAAATTAATATGTCATGTTAATTTTTGTTACTATTGAAAATTATTGCAGGGATGTTTAATAGTAATAATTTATGCAAGAAAATATTAGCCGGTCAATGCATTGATACAGTACAGTATTTTAAACTAGTCTGTTATGAAGTACACAACTTGTTTGTCAGGTCACTGTGTTATGAGAATAACAATGGATGATCTTCACAATCGTAGCACCCTTGTTTGGACATTGCACATAACCAGGTAAAACATTTTAATATTCATTTTAAAGTAAGTTATTGTATAAATCTGTCTGGAATAAACTGAATTAAAAGTGATGGAAACCAATTTTATTTATTTTGTTTTTGGCAACAATTGCATTAGTAGGTCTGAAAATAAAAAAAATGTCTGACCTGACTGGTACATACTGTATAATTGTGTGGAAACTTGATTTAGAAACATTTTTTTATTAAACCAGTCCTGAAGTTATTGTTGTTTAGATTACACTTCTACTAAAACATGTATTTTTGCAAGTGTTTTTATGGAAAGGATTTTTAGATTTGATATGTTTTTTATTCTAGTGACTACACAATAATCAGTGGAGACTCTCTCGGTAACACTCAGTTCTGGGATGGAAAACAGGGCACCCTAATACAGGTACAGTACTCAGTTCTGGGATGGAAAACAGGGCACCCTAATGCAGGTACAGTACTCAGTTCTGGGATGGAAAACAGGGCACCCTAATACAGGTACAGTACTCAGTTCTCTCCAAACGGCCCGATCACCACAAAATCACACCTGCCCATAGTTTAATCAATACTCTAATCAGAAACTTTTATTTAGGCTCCATTAATATAAGCTCGGAGAACAGGAGAGCTCATTTTCTTGTTGAAGGAGAGCGAACTGGATTTGTAAATGGCCGTTCACTCTGCGTCATGCCTACCAACTCAAAATGTTGTCAAGATTTTCATAGAAATGATTCAGTAAGGGAGCATTTCAATTATCACAAATACCAGAGAGGAAGAAGTATGAAATAAAGAATTAATCCTTTTTTAATGGTATTTTTGTGGAATTAGATCTATTAAAGTGTTGTAACTTAATTTTGTTCTCTATTGTCAGTAATGTATTCTTTGATGAAAGTGTTAATGCCTGTATTATTAATCTTGTTTTTCTAGGGTTACAAGGCTCATACAGCTGACGTACTGTGTTTGTGTGTTAACAAGGTTAGTGTTTTTCTAATAAGTATACAGCCAGTATAATACAGTTTATTAAATTTTCAACCTGGAATATTGCGTTTTTAGCGTTCTGATTGGTTTACTCAATCTCGGTTATCAGCTCATATACCGAATGACCATATATGGAAACTAACTATGTAAAGTGTTGCCAAGCTGAAAAATGTCAAAATAAAATTTTATTGTCATTTTCAGGTATCGAAGGGGTTCGGAAAGCTCTTGAAATTTAATAAAACAATTATTCCATTCGTGCTTGTTGGATATGAGATGATTATAGCCAACTCGGCCTTACGCGCCTCGTTGGCTATTTACCATCTCATATCCAACGTGCGCTCTTGGAATAATTGTTAAATATTTATATAATAGACGTATTAAATGGTTCATTGAGAGTGCTCAACACAAAAAGTAGAGCTATGTATAAAGAATATTTAGCAAAAACAACTGGACTACATTAAGTTAAGGGTGCACAGGGGAACTATTTTTTCAAATGATAAAGTCACACTCACAAATGCACATAGCACTTGGAAGTTGCATCAATTAAAAGATCAACAGACAATTTCACAAATAAACAAACTGAAGTAACCACATCCTTACCCTTTTCATCCCCTTTGTACGTTTTGCTTGCAGTCTGTGGCGATTGTGAGATCCATTGTTTTTTCTTGTGTTGTCATCTCTTAATGATCTCCAATATTGGTAAATTACATCTGAATATTGAAAGCAAAAAAGTACTATTAAATATAGCCTATAGTGTGAAAATGAAATGACTGAGACTGCAATATATACTTACAGCGGCTTTTTTATTCAATATCAAATTTAAGGGACAAATTGTTCATAACTATTACACACCAGTGAGGTGCATGTTTAGAGGAAGGGTACAAAGTAAAACAAAACC
The DNA here is from genome assembly GCA_025331085.2 of Zoanthus sociatus. Lineage (NCBI taxonomy): Eukaryota > Metazoa > Cnidaria > Anthozoa > Zoantharia > Zoanthidae > Zoanthus > Zoanthus sociatus. The sequence continues at coordinate 4,533 of JAOBAY020065261.1, forward strand.
CTTTTTGGAAGGCAAATTTTCCACTTGTAGGTAAAGTGCACAGAGTGAAAAGGTAAACCACAGCAATGACAGTATTCCTAGTGCAAACTATTTTTTATACTAAAGAAAATTTCAGGGGGATTCAGTTTTGAAACACTACCTTTGTAAAAAGCACCCTTTCTCAATCCTTGGACATAACAAATGACCTTCTCTAAAAGAAATCTGAAAGACTTCACAACTCAACTAGAACAATTTTACTTAAAGAAAACATATTAAACTGAAGGAATTTTGTGGTATTTGATAACAACAATAGGAAGTATCATTGTTATATAACAACTATCAAAGTCATTTTTCTTGTACCTTTATCGGACAAAAAGACATCATGTGCATATGAACAATTTTTGCTTAAGGTGCTATTCCCAATGTAAATTGTTTAAATTGATTAATAAAAAGACACAAAAACAGTGCAAGTAATTTAGTTATTCATTTGGCTTGATTTCCAAATAATATATAAATTGAAACATTTGATGTGGCCTCCTGATTTTGTTTTTGCAATGTGTAATATTTTCGTAATATTTAACACTTATTGACTGAGACCGAGGGAACCAATATGTTTTGTGGTCCTGCGACTACCTATGTTTCTTGAGGCAGAGCTGACGGAAACATGGTTGTCAAGGGACTACAGTTATTTGACTGGTTACCGCAGAAACAACAATTTATGAGAGTAGATTCTAATCAAGTTTCCTTCAGCTAGCAGCTCAGAACTCTTACATTTGTATAATCAGCCTTAAAGTACTAGCAGCTTAGAAGTTAGATGCTTAATATCTGCCACATCTTTTAAAACACAAACACTTCAAATTATACAGTTAATTTTACAAATACAAACTCAAAAACACTGTATTTTATAGACTGTCAAGAACCCTGCCACTTTACTTTTAATAACAGCTCTTGTCCATTTCTTCTTGCCATGGAGTGCTCTTACTTCCCTTACAATTTTCTTAACAATGCTCTTATTATCAATGTATCTACGAGTTTATAAAATTGCACATCAGTTTTTGTTAATATTTTTTTGCTTTTTTATTATCAGAAATATTAGAACCATTCAAAATGAATCTTATACTGACAATTTTACTGATTTTAGTTTTTAAGAAGGCACTGACAACTAGGTTTTCTGTAAATTATAATTCCTCAAATTATTTAAAAACATCTTCATTTTTTCTTGCTATCAGACTGTAACAAATCAAAAGGAAGTGTCTAAATGATCAGCACTGGCCAAGCAACTCAAATAATAATCAGAGATTTAAGGAACCTGAAGTCCTAATATAGACCAGAGAAACTTGTCATAATTCCGAACATGCACAAAAATAACATTGGAGAGGAAATGAACGAAGATACTCTGAATTACAATCCCACATTCATTCTCCTAGGCCTTAACATAGTGGCTTGGCCTCCTACAAGGCAATAGCCACAACAAAAATGAGACCTTCTGATTACAGATTTATGACAGAAATCATGGTTCAATTTCTGACCTGATTGTGCAATTTTCTTTTTAAATTTTGTTTTGTTTACCATTGTTTACATCATAATTTTTGTGTCAGAAGCTAAGGCCTCAATTTTGTTTTATTCAAATAAAAGCAGCTATAGAGAAATGAGACAATTTTATGTTTCACCAGCATTATTTCATAAATTAACAATTAAAGTAGACAATTAAAAATATAAAAAACAAGGTAAAAAATGTTTAAAAAAGTTTAAAACGTTTTTGATCAACTCGATCATCTTCAGTATCGAAAACGTTTTAAACTTTTTTATACATTTTTTACCTTGTTTTTTATATTTTTAATTGTATATATGGAGAACTTTCTTTTTAAAGTAGACAACATTTACCATTATTTTAACTAACAAGTAGATAAAAGTTCAAAATATTTGCCTAAAAGTAAAAGGACTCTGCCGGAAATGTAGTTTGCTAAATTTGTAACTGAGAATAAACACAATTTCATGATGACTAGATGAGAATACATACATTGCGCTTTTGTCGAGACAAACTTCAATACATTTTAATAATTTAAAGAAATCTTCCAGAATTAACATAACCAAGTCTACCAAATTTTACTAGGAAAGTTATCAAACGAGGTACAGTAAGGGATGGCAATTCAACTCAAAAATCAATAAAATTCCAACGACTCCAATTTGAGATCGCCTTATCAAAACGTTCTAGTACAAAGCTATAAAAGAACTTACTGAACAACTTTTGTCGTTTCTTGCTTCGAATCTTTAAACAGTCGTCTTCTTGAAGACTTATTCAGCTTGCTTGCTTGGAGTTCTTTTCGTAAAGAGAGAACTTCAGATTTCAGTTAGTTCTACTTCGTCTCGTGCAGCAAAAGCTGAATGAGGTGTTTCTGTGCTAGCCACTTCATGTGCAGTAACACAATTTTCTCGTTGCACAGACATCTTAAAACGGAGAAAAGATTGATAAAACAGCGAAGAGAGTAGCAATCACCCACAATCACCAACTTGTGACTTTTCGAAAACTGACGCGACGACGAGTGCGCTCAATCTCTGAGACCGCGTTGCTTCTGGGAAGCGGTAAAAGAAGCGCAGGCTCTGGGAACGAGACTCGATCGCCTTGAAACATCTTCGAAAATTTAACACAATCACATGTGGAAACAAGATCGTCTGTACCCGTTCTTTCTCCTCTCAAAATATATATTTCAGTAAAATTACAAGGATTTCCTTATTTTAAAATTACCATGCCTGAAAATAATTCAAACAATCTTGAGGTTCAAAAATTGCACTTTTAGTTGAATGTTAACGCCAGGTTGCCGTGTTAGCTTGAAGACCGATTTTTAATCACAATGGAAATTTGTAAAAAAAAACTAGCATGAAAATAATCAAAATTTGCATCCATTGATTCCGTTAACAGAAACGTGACGGAAACATGTACCATGAGTTTCCGTTCCGAAAAAAAAAAACGGAAACACGTTTCAATATGGAAAGTTCGCCAACGTGGATTTCCTTCCACGGAAACTTGACGGAAGCATTAAGGTACATGTTTCCGCCGTGTTTCCGTATTGCGGAAACATGCTAGTTCGTGCTAGGCCTAGCCACAAGTTGCCAATAAATTCTTATAAAGTTGCCAATAAAAGTGCCAAAAGGTTATCGAAAAGTTGCCATTTTTTCCAAAAAGCTGCCAAAAAGTTGCTGAATTTTTAAAAAGTCGCCGAGAAGTTGCATTTTTTTTTTCAAAATAGTTGCCGAAAAGTTGCTGAATTTTCAAAAAGTTGCCAAAAAGTTGCGGAAATTTCCAAAAGTTATAAAAATTGACTCGTGTTTTCTTTTTACTTGTTTTGGCTTAAATTGTTTATTCTTTGTGGTATACGACGTGCACGTGTATTTCATGAAAACATTAAACTTACACATGGTTTTGAGTGATAATACCATATACTTTGTATTTCACTGTTTCAAAATACATATCAAAGAGCATGAACAAAAGCATGGCAATTAGAGAAAGTTTTGTTTCTCCTTTAGATTTATCATACTTGGCTTTAACGCAACAGGTGAAAACTTTCAATATGTATATACTAACAATTGCAATACAAGTTTTTAACGAAATGAATAGTTACGATTGATTAACCGCTAAAGAGATGTACTTATAACATTCTTTCTTAAAAATTGCAGTAGTAACTTCATAATTGGTTCACTTTAGTGTCCCCATGTAATAGCGCTGACCTAATGGAGTGGTATACGTGAAAAAAAAAACAGTTCCCGCAGGGTCTTATAAGGCCATGAGCATTATTCTAAAGTAAATTTGGTCAAATTGTATATTGAAAGCTAAAAAAGTTGCCAAAAGGTAAACAACAAACTTTAGAAAGGGCTGAAATTCTCAAAAGTTGCCAAAAATATCAAAAGTTGCCGCAAAGTTGCCGAGCAACTTGTGGCTAGGCCTACTGTGGATCAGTTCGTAAGTTGTTTACAAATACACACACTTGCTGGCAATATAATTAACAGAAAATTGTTTTTAATGCACTACTCCGCTTGGCATCGTGTGCTGATTAAAATTTTCGCAAGCGCTAAGGTGTATTTGTAAACAAATTGCTGACATCCAACAATTAACCCTTAATTAATCTAACATTCCTAACAATAGTGTTAAATGGCTTTTTAGTGCCAGTTTCCTCGACATTTTTTGCTCTTAGTGCCAGTTAAGTTAAGAGTGGAAATAAATCACAACGCTGTTATCTAAGAAAGTCTTGTTCCTTTTTAATTTCACTTTCACTCTAACCAATAGTAGGATTGATACATACAATTAGTATGTGACAAAACGCGAAAATGGTTTGAAACAGGAAACCAGGAATATTTTCCTCGATGTGCAGGTGTCTTTATTGTTTTGTTTTGCGACGTTCTTAGGTACTACGATCAACAACACAGATCGGATTTAGGTCCTCATATCGAAAAACTGAAAAAAGGAAGATGATTATCATTTGAAAAAAAAGAAAACCTTTCAGGTTTTGTAAATAGAAGCAACAATGTTTGGCAATATTTCAATACAACTAACCTGTATTTATGTGCTTATTCAGTAAAATTAAGTCGTGTTAGCCTTCTTCAGCTATAAATAATGCATGTATGTAGTGATGGCCGTAACTTTGGGAACTCAATTTTTTTGCTTAATTTTCATTATTTCAGGGGCTTATGTTTCGGGTGTTGGTAGGTTTTATTGATAAAAACTATTTTAAAAAAATATTTTTTTGATTATTGAAGAAGATAGTGTAAAGAGCTGTTTGTGTAGACAATCATTTTTGTGTCAGCCGACATTTTCACACAGCGAACACTTCTTATACTACAATAGTCATAAAAAATGAGGTAGCTTAAATGTATGAAAGATTCTAGGGGATTAAGATTGCAGAGAAATCCCGATTATTGTTTCTATGAATTTTCTTTGGTTTTCACTTTTTTGAATATTTTTTTCTCTCATTTCTTTGAATTATCTTGTTAATATTTTAAAAATAACTGTACCTGCTCAAACGAGAGTTTTCTCCTTAAACTACATTTCTTATAAGAATGGGAGCTTCTAAATGTCAAATAATTGAGAATATTCTTGGACTGTAGCTGAAGATGAAGAACTTTTTTCGTACACTGGAGAAAACCTTGAAAAAGTTTCTCGGCTGCTATTTTTAATCCCAACTCGCCCCATAGAGCTGTCAACTAAAAGATGAAATCAGTCTTAAGTAATGTTTGTATTTACCAACGGATGTCAAATGGATCAACGAGCATGTGGCCATGTACAATACAGGGACTTGAATTTCTTTTTCTCAAACGTAACCAATCTAAAATTGTGGTTGCTTGACAAATGTTTACCAAACGCATGAACAAAGTTTTAAGAACATCTAAATATTGTCAAGAGTTTGATGTTCTTAGAAAGAAAAAAAACGTGTTTATATAGTTTTACAAAGTACTAACAATAACATTAATTGTTAAAATAGCTTTTAAATTTTATATAAAGTTTTCCAATTAATTATTTTTTAATTGGAAATTCTCATTCTCGAGCTGAGGAATCCCTATTAATCGCTCCTGTTTTTTCTGTTTCAGTGTCTGGTGTGTGTTTTAAAATAGTTCTTAAATTTAACATAAAGTATTAAAAATTATTTATGTTTCTTAGAAAATTTTGAGCTGTGGAATTCGCTATTAATAGCTTTTTGGTTTTTCTGGTTTTAGTGTCTGGTATTGAAGAAGAAACTCAGACTTTGCTGACTGTATCATTGCCCTGAAGCACGTTTTACAAAGGTAACCATGTTTAAAATTGAAGTTCTTCATAAAAACTGGGAAATAAAAAATAATTGTTGTAAACAAATATTTTCAAGTTTGTTTATGACAGAGATCAAGTCAAAGTTAGTAGAGTCGACCGCCTGCATGGTTTGGAAACTTGACGATTTTCTTTGTAATTGTTCTCCTTTTCCCTATTGAAGTACGACGTTGACCCTGCACAAATAAGAAAAGGCTTTGTGACCAAAAAGCCAATAGACTAATGAAGTATCATACCTACAACAAAAAAGTCCTAACCGTGACCGTGCACACAACACGAAACGAAGAAACATTGTAATCTTGCTCGTGGTTTGTCGGGTTTCCTAACCAGTCCACTCTAACAACTTTGGTCAAGTCAACCGAAAACGCCGGTTCGTTTATGAAAAAAACGTTTCTTGCCCTTTTGTTTAAAGTCAACTTTTTAACAGTAATTTTTATTTCCGTTTGATCAGTTTTGTGCTGCAAGAAACTTAAAATATGTTCATAAAGCACGCATTTAATCCTTAAGCCCTACTTCCGGTGGGAAAACTTTGTCGATTCACCCTGGAAGGAACACTGATCCATTCTAGGTTTGCTTCCATTTTACTGAATTGCATGGTGAATTGGGCATTAACCCATCCATGGCTTGCTTCTAGCAGAAACAGGTGTTTATTCTGCCGACCTGGGCCCAGTTATTTAAAGGTGGGTTAACTTTAACGCTGGGTTAACACTAAATCAACATTTACTTGTTTGAGAAAAATGTTACGTTTCTTATAAAATACTGCTGAGATTTCCCTAGGGATAAAAACTTGTTAAGCCCAAATTTACAGGTCGAACCCGTCCCTGTAAGGTAGGAAGCTAAATTATGGGTTACAAATTTAACCCTGGTTTAGCGTTAGATGGGTTTTGAACAACTGGGTCCAGGACACTAATCCATTCAAGTTTTGCTCTCCACAAAGCAAAATCATGGAGCGAGGATCGTTGCCACCAGCAAAACCCTGCGGCAGTTTACCGAGTACCCATCAAGCCAGCCCCTGGCCATGATCACATGCAGCAATGCCTGGGTTTGCCTTAGGCAACCGCGAAACAGGCTTGTAGAGATAAACCTGTAGTTTTGAACTTTTTAACAACAATAAAATGTAACTGCCGAAAAAAGAACTTATGTCCATTATCTGGAAATTGTGTCTCAGAAAATTTGGTTTATCAAGCATAACTATAACTATAGAGATGACACGGACGCAAAAGAAACATACATTGCCCTCACAGAAAACTGTTTTAAAATTCGTTACAAGAACCATACCAGCTCGTTCCGCAACACCAACAAAAAACACGCCACGGAACTTAGTAAATATATATTATGGCAGATAAAAGATCTCAATGTAAACTTTTCTATCGACTGGAAAATTATGAACAATAAAAACCATACTCCAACAAGAACAAAAAATGCAATTTATGTCTCAACGACAAAATTCCTAATAATCTGCCACCCCGAACGTAGCTCTTCAAACATTAGAAATGAACTAGTTTCACCATGCCGGCACAGAAAAAAAACATTTATTGTGTAAACACTTACTTCCGTCGATGATAATTCAATTAACTGCTTAGCTCATGGTTATATCTAGAACAAAAGCTATTGTTATCCTATACTTTAACTGCGTAACGTTCCCAGAATAAATTAGTCGCCTGATAAGTGTCATGCTATACGAAACAACGTTGTAGCGACAAAGTAACAACTACTGTTTCGTACCACAAAATTAACTTCATTTAATCTGTTCCTAAAATTGAATTTGGTTACTGAAACAACCTTCTTACACTTTGTGACCCTACCGTATATAACATTTCAGTTACTTATATTATTGTCTCACAAAGATGCTTTCGTAATCCACAGATAAAGATGATATTCTTTATTGTACTGGTACTCAAATGTTTGGAAATATTTGCAACTCATCCGTCAAGGTAGGTGATTGTTAGGATAAATAATATCAAAAAGATAATGACAAGAAAATGAATGTGGAAGTATTTAACACTTATTGACTGAGACCGAGGGAAACAGTATGTTTTGTGATCCCGAGACCGCCGATGTTTCCCGAG
>JAOBAY020065272.1:0-12374 GCA_025331085.2 Zoanthus sociatus
GTGGCTTCAAGTTAGCTACTAGCACGTTTGTGCTATCTATACTTGAGTTCATCTTTATAGCCATAGTGCCCAATATAATGGCTTCAAGTTAGCTACTAGCACGTTTGTGCTACCTATACTTGAGTTCATCTTTGTCGCCATAGTTCCCAATATAGTGGTTTCAAGTTAGCTACTAGCACTTTTGTGCTATTATACTTGAGTTCATCTTTATAGCTATAGTGCCCAATATAGTGGCTTCAAGTTAGCTACTAACACGTTTGTGGTATCTGTACTTGAGTGCATCTTTATAGCCACATCCCACAAGTATTGCAAAAGCATTACTTAATATGGTAGGAAAAAATATAAGTTTTACACCGGTACAATAACGTTTGTTTTCCTCGTTCTCCTTACAGTGCTGCTCGCTAGTTTAATTTTCTAATATAAAAACAATTCAAAAACAACTTTTTAAAATTTGTAAAAATTATAAAATTGTTAACAAATTATAGCTATTGTTTGAGGAATAAAGCAGCTTTCCTTCGCTGCCAGACCTGTAAACCCCCGTGAGAGGACATTGCCGCTCAATGTAGTAATCTAATCAACATTAGACTATAATTATCGCCGTTGGCCATTGAAGAAACATCAACTAATACGAAAGCTGAAAGACTATTGTATATCACAAAACCGTTGATAGAGAAAAATATTTGTGGATGGCCAAGATTGATGGTAATGATCTCGTTATGTAGATTCTCCCGCAAAACTTGAAAACATTAGGCCAATATTTTCAAGTTGTCCAGCATGCTCAGTTTGTGACATAACCCCTTTTTAAAAGCTTGCCATTCGAAAGTTTAGAATAAAGGCTATTGTTTTGCATTTTCAAACACAGACAAAAACAGTATTGTATTATCTTTGTTGATGTCGACTGATACTGGATTTTGATAAATAAAAGACTGAATAGAAGTTAAAGTTACAATAAACAAGTGTGCACCCGTTTTGTTTGGCATAGAAATCAATGGAACACCAGTTTCTGCTTGTCTTTTTATGCTTCATGAGAATTCATTGACAACGACGGACTGATTACCCGCAGAAAACCTTTCTTAGTACTTAAGCAGATTACAAACTTGACATGTATTCCGTGTATCGTCAATCGTTTTGGCTTTGACGGCATTGTGTTGTCAAACTCACAATTCACTCTGTTTTGCGACATAAAGTTAGTTCCCTTTTTATGACTATACCTTATGTTCGATGCAAAGTATTTTGTTGCAGTTGTTTTAAGCCGGGTAAGTAAATTGTAAACTTTGGTTAACTTCCCCATCATAAACCTGTTTTGCTAATCGATTTGGGATACATTTTATTTAACCAATTAACTCGGAGTATTTATATAATCTTGCAATTACGATCTTTTTTTTATCGGTAGCAGTAGCCAACTCGGGTTTACAATTATATTTTTGACAGGTGTTAATTGTCAGAGTAGTAGAAAATTTGGGTATCTTAATGTAAGGCGACAAAATTTCAATTAAAAACTGCACTTTGTGTTGAATATTTAAAAACAACCTTCGACTTCAGGTTCTCAGTAGTAAGTGCCGTATATGTCGCCGCGACACCCATTTTTCTGCCCCAAAACTGGTTTTCTTTAAAACTCTACAAACTATTCTAGCAACTATTAGCTATGAATACTAGTTGTTAAATTTTAATTATTACTAAATAGTAAAATAGGTTCAGCCTTAAAACCAGACGGCTCCGATGCCGGATTACAAAGTTTTGAAGGATTGGCAAAGTGTACAAATATATAGAACAATTAAAGCGCAAAATTTGGTATGTTAGCAAGTATCACATCTATTGCAAGTTCAAATCAAAGTTCATTTTTAATGCCCCATTTTTGAAACAAAGATATACATTTAGCCGGCTAGACATTGCATCAAGTATGTACCTTAATTGTCCATTTTATAGTTTACTGTTTATATTTTTTGTTTCTTTTATATTCTATTTAAGGTTACGGTAACTTTGAAATACAAGAGTTATTAAATTTTATTGTTTGATGGAAAACACTTGTCTTTTAAAGCAGCTTTCAAAGTAAAATATATCTTTTCAAATGCGAATTTATTTCTCGAGATACTTCAAGTGAAAGTTTTACCGGAAGTAATCAAACAAGTTAGCGATGTTATTTCAAATGCGTTTTTCTCGAAACAAATTTTATCACTATACGTATACGTGCGGCTATACAAAAAGTTACAGCTCGATCATTTTTTTACCTATCGTCAAAAACTTTGGCACAATGATAGTTTATATAATGAACTCCAGAATGGTGTCAAGAAATCTGGAATTTCAATTGTTATAAACATTTACGTCATCCCTGGTTTGGTTAGCGGGGCGGTGAACCCGTGAGCGCCTGATTAGCTTCGCCAGGCTGATCTTTCGGTGGGTGCGCTTTCCCATGTTGCGACGTCAATGTTGAAGTCATTCAGGTAGTCTTTGAGGGAGTCCTTGTACCGCCTGAAAAGGGTCGGGCTAGGACGCAGCCTTGCCTGACTCCGTTTGTCACCTGAAATGGGTCCGAGGAGATTCCATTGTCCAGCACTCGGGCCAACATCCCGTACTGGAACTGCATGCTTGACTATTCAGTTTTACATATTTGTCCGGGCAGCCAAATTTCATCATGACTTTCCACAGACCCTCTTTGCTGACTGTATATCAAAGGCTTTTATGAGAACAGTGAAAGTAGAGTACAGATCTTGATGTTGCTCCATGCTCTTCTCCTGAAGTACTGAATCGAGCGGCGATTACCATATCGATGGTTCCTCGACTTGCACTTTGACAGTGTACAGGGAGGTGGCCCTGCTCGAGGTGCTTCAGAAGGTGGCTCAGGAAACACGGGTGAGAAGCTTTCCAGCGATTGGGAGGAGAAAGATTCCTCTATGGTTGTCACATGATCGCCAGTTGCCTTCTCTTTTGTAGATTTGCTCGATGATAGCATCTTTGAATTCCTGCGGGAGAGTTTCTTTTTGCCATAAGCACCAGTAGAGTTCCATGATCTTCTTGTAGAGAGAAGGGCCGCCAGACTGGAACACTTCGACAGGGGTGTCATGATGATCCGGGGGCATTACCATTTGCTTGATTGTCTTAGCAGCTTCGTCCGCAGAGGGAGGAATATCGAGGTCTGAGCTGGTAACCACTTGGGCGAGATGCTCAATCAATTCGTCATTAGTGTACGACGACCGGTTCTGAATGCCGTTGACGTTCTCTGCCAATCTTTCTACGATCTCATTCTTGTCACTGTTCAAGGTGGTTACATCTGCACTTAGATGAACTGCCGTAGGGGCGGGGTACATAAATGCTCTTTAGAGTCTTTGAACCGCTTCATATCATGTCTGTTAGCGTATAGCCTTGAATCTCATCAGCCTTCTTGCTGAGACAGGTGTCTTGCATGTTGCGGAGCATCCTCTGGACTTCTCCGCGTTTGCTGGTGTGGGCATCCTTTGAGTCTGCAGGGCTGGGCCAAGCACCTAGAGGACAGCAGAGTGAACTGTTGTCTAAAAGAATCCCAATCTGTGCCGGCGGCCTCTTTCAGACGGTTGTCAAGGGTTTCAGCGAGTTCAAGTTTGGTTCTGTAATATATTTGGTACGGTTTCATATTTGTGCCACTATCCTTATAACTCTATAAACAATTTTCTTTTTAATTTCAACAACTCATTGTTTCATTTCAGACTCGGCTGTTGTTCATTTTTATACTTCTGTCAGCCACTGACGCCTTAGCATCGCTTTCTGCGTTGTTGCCCAGCTCAACATGGAGTCTTCCAGAATGCAAACCATGTGCAATCGATCAGTGTGTTGATGCCACTAATTGCCGAGGAGGACTTACAATGGACGCTTGCAACTGCTGTAAAAAATGTTTGAATGTAAAAGGTATGGCTATTTTCTGGAGAATCTAGAAATGATGTAAGGTTTCCGTCTTTTTCTATTATAAGAGATTTAAAACGTTGACCTGGCAGATTTAACCTTAGTTGCAAAATTTTTAACTAGCAACCGCCTTTAAAGAAATATGTATTTATTCATGCTTCTCTCTTGGAAGGCCGGCACGTTTCATACAGCAACATTGCGTATATTCCCCCGTAAACGATCGATCCACTAAAATTGTTCTGCTTCCAGTAGGAACATCCAGTATTACTGCATGAAATAGACTGCTAGAAAATTGATTTTGTATACTTCAGTTTGCAACTCACCTAAATTGGTTACACCTTCACAATATACCTATAATAATGTTTCTAACAACCGAGATGCAAACTTAAGTGATATAACAACCTTCAAAGAAGCCGGTTAAGTTAAGAAAGACGATGTTTTTTAAATGAAAGGCGACAACAACCTTTTTAAATTTTGTTATTTTTTTTTATTATAAATATAGGTGAACTTTGCGGAGGGGTTCGGTATCGGCTAGGGAGATGTGACAAAAACTTATTCTGTAATATTACTGGGCCGTTTCGGAGAGATCCTGTTGGCCGTTGTGAGCCGCTTATTTCACGATCTAACACGAAGGAAGTGCAGGATGTTATGATAAACTGGTCAAAGGGCACTACAACCACTCCCACAGAAAGGATCTCGGTAACTAGCAAATTGGAAGAGCGGCAGGGAAGACAGTTAAACTCATCACCAGAACTCTCGAATGCTAACAAATTAAAGAAGCAGCAAAAGGACTGGCTAGACAAAAGCTCAGAGAATGACGAGAAAGGTTCGCGTAAAGTCAATGATGAAATAAGCGGCCTTATTGTTAAAATTGATCCGCCCTTTCATGATCAAGACAAGAACACCAAAACGAAAACATTAAAGAAAGGTAAGATATAACTTTATTGAATAGTTTGGTTTACAATCCAACACGGGGACAATCCCATGTAACAGCAATAGAATTCATTTAATAATCAATAATGATAATAATAATAATAATAATGATAAAAATTATAATGATAAAAATAATAATTTTTATTGACTTAGCATCAATAATAGAAACCACAAGAAACAATTTTAAAACAACCATAAAAACTAATAGTTTACAGTTAAAAATTCTTTAGAAAATATAGAGCTATTTTACATTGATATAATAATAATAATAATAACAATAATCATAATAATAATAACGATAATCATAATAATAATAATGATAATAATAATAATGATGATGATGATGATAATAATAATAGTAATAATAATGATGATAATAATAATAGTTATGACCTATATCTCCTCACTACAGTGTAAAACTTTTCAATTTATAAAACTGTTTCTGTAGAAACACCGACGCTATAGTTATGTCCTAAACCACTAAGGCCGTGTCTGAAACTTGTCAGGGATGGATATTCACCATCATCACACAAACATTTGAACATCAAAGGAAGTAGTCTTTGTTTTCGTGACGTCATCAAGCTGTCCTAAATTGGTAAAATTTGTATTTTTAGATAAGTCAAAAGCAACGGTTACTGAAGACTTATCAACGATTGCTAGGCAGCAAAAATTGTTATTGAACATTCGGATTTTGTATCAAGTTATATATTTATATATCGATAAAAATAAATTATATGGTAAAACTTCCAAACATAAAATTTAGAAAAAAATATTTCTAACTACCTCTTGAAAACACGCCATTTCCACATAAACAAAAAAAAGTTTTTAATTTTATCTAACACCTTTGATCTGGCAACATTTCAGGAAATGTCAAAAAATTTCAGGAAAAAATTTCCTTTACAAAAGTCTAAAAAACGTAAAGATAGCGAAGGAGGACGACGGAGAGGAAGGGCCTTTTGAAAATTACTTGGTATTTGTCAAATTGTATGTCATTTCTGAGATACAGCTTTTTCGGAGTTGAGTGCAAATGATTGAACAAGAAACTAAGGCTGAGAAACTTAAGTCATCAGCTATTACGCGTGTTAATTTTTGCTCCTTGTGAGAAAATGCGATGTTCACTAGAGATTACTATATTTTGCAGACATTGGTGAAGAACACAACATGGCCGTACACCCATCGATCGCTCCAGCCGTTACATTTGTGGCGTGCAGTGCATGCTTAGTGATCCTTGGCCTGGTTGCGACAACATGCATGACAGGGATGAAAGAAAAGGCTAATTTTTAACAAGAAGAATAAAGTTTACTTTAATGTGCTGTTTTGATAGTCACTAAATGCCTGCTTGAGGCTTGAATTGCCCCTTCCATTAGCTCCGTTGACCGCGGGCAATATAGTAATTTATACATAATATAAACACAAATAAAAAAAATTATTAGCTGAAGATATTATTTTGTTAGAAAAACTGTATTTAAATAGCAATTAAATAAAAACAAGCAATTTGGACAATATTGTTATAAACATACAAGAACGGCAATAATATCCTTTCAATTTAGCATAAAGAAAATAAAATAATTAAGGCAGAACCGCTGCAGACATGGTTGGCGCAGTTGGTAAGATCTCTGCTTTCTAACCATGAGGCGGTCTTTGTAGGGAAGAGACTGCAGCGAGAGAAGGACTTTATCCTGTGAGTGTTCTGAAAGATGATTTCGAGGTCAACAACAGAGTAAAAACTATTAACACATAATCCAAAACGTTTAGAGAAAAAAGATGGACTGCAATGCAATGAATAAATATTTTTAGGAACGGTTGAAACCAAAATTTTGTGTGTAAAAACTCCAAAACGATATGGGGCGTTTGCGCCTAGGCATGATCACGAGCCGCTGTTCAGGAAAATGAGCCCGCACAACCCCCAGAAGGTAGCCAACCACACAAAAAGCGAAAAAGGTTTGGATCAGTGAATATTTCAAAATATCGTCGTCCTTTTCGAACAATTTTCCGAGTTGCCCTACCAGACAGAAAGTATTCTTTCGATATGTCTGGATGAATCCTTACAATGCATTCTAATTAACAGGAAATTACTTTTTCTTAAATCCATAAGCGTCATATTAAACTTCTTGAATTCTTGGATCGATAGAAACCATGGTTGTTTCTGACAGGGGGACTGGAGACTAGCAATTTAGGGAATGAACCAAATCCATCGTCGACATCCCCGACGGTGTAAATTTGAGTTTTCATTTGTCGGGAAAGACCGCAACGACCACAGAAATCTGGAACATGTCGGAAAAATATAAACGCTGACTGATCCTCCAGAATTTCCCCGTCTATCCCATACAATCGGGGATATCTGCGACTTCGAGTTTTTATTAGATGGCAAACTCTGGGAAAGTCGCGAAACAGTAAAATTCCCGAAGATCTGGAATTTTCCCGACATATGAAAACTACGACCGGACTCCCGAGACGACGGAAATCGAGCTTAGTTTGAGCCACCAACGAATTTACTATTTGGTCATCTTAAAGAATCCGCGAGACATGGACATTAAGTCATATGGTTTGTATTCTCCTCCTCTCCGTGGAAACGCAGCGATAGCCGAGGATGATAATTTGTGAGTTGTGAATAATCGCGACAAACCTAACATAAGAACAACAAGCTTAAATCTCTAAGTAATCTTGGAGCTGAAAGCCGCACGCAACAACTCGCTTCTTATCTGAACATTTTCGCTTAATTAGACACAGAAAAAGTTCGCAATTCTTCTTATAATGGCTTTGCATTGAAACACATTTTTCGAGGTGTGAAAGCATTCTGCTTAATAATATCATCAATTTTCTATTATGCGCAAAACCATATTTACACTGGTTTGTCTGTCAGTCATTCAGTTAAAACGTAGCTTATTCGTCGTCATTAGCTTAAAGCACGTATGGTCGCTGCTGCTGTAACCCTATAATAAGAAGCTACCCTCGTTTAACGGCCACTACTACAACTGAAGAATCCAAAATATTTCTCGGTAATTTACCTTTTAAAAACTGACCTTCTAACCCCATATTATGAGGTCACCCTATGTCTAACGGCCACTACTGAAGAACTTAAGACCAATAAACAAAAAATTAACCCCACCCAAGGATCTTTGTTGGTGTCTCGCTATTACTCTGTTCCCCCGGGGCAGCTGTTCAATAAAGATTCGACTGTAATGACACCCGTGGAAAAGTAAAGTGTAAAACTCTTTTCCTAAAAAAATAGAATATAAAGCTCATCAAACTGTTCATTCTTTATAATTTTATTTACAAAATATAATATTATTTTGAAATACAGATTATAAGTACGGAAATAAGCTACATTACAGCAAGTATCAGCGCACAAAATATAAAACTTAAAGGTAAGAGAATCGGACGGAAACACCTCAATTCAGATGAAATAAAGCTAGTTGATTAATGATCGACAATAAAATTGCCCTAATCCGATTTTGGTGGAAACTTTACCGCCTACTGACATGTCGTGTTAAGGGTTTATAATAACATGCATACAGTGACTGGTTTCTAGACTATGAAGCATATTTTTAAATTATTGTTTAGAGCTTTTTTAATTTGTAAAAAATTCACCTACTTTTCTAGCGAAGCTTGGTAATTAAATAAAACTTTAAAAGCTTGGTACCATAATGTACAAAGGCCGGACTCATCTCGTTGAACGATGACAAGAACTCACAGTTCAAGTACTTAAAACACTGTCGATGGAGGTTTATACAGTCCAGAAGTAACTCAGCTTGAAATTTCTGGTTTGTACTCCACCAATGGCGGGAATCGATAACCATGTTCGGAGCCTCTACTGCTGCTGTTCAAAACCTCCTCTTCTGATAAGGCCCCCCGATCGTCCACGTCTTGCGAACGATCCCTGGCTGGTTCCGTCTACCAACAAAAATCTTTTTAGTCCACCTTGACTAAATACATTACTGTAGTTGCGGCAATGACATAAAGCAACAGTGAATACAAATCAGCAAATACAGCTATACGATATACCGGAAATTTTGAGTTGCTAAATATAAACCTTCTTACATCACAACGCTTCTAGCTACACGACTAAAGGCCATAATTGGGATTACGGATCTTATATGCCGGAAAGATTTTTTTCTCCCCCAAAGAGATTTACAGTGAGCACTGTGCATCTTAGCTCACATGCAAAGAAAGATCACCTTTCAACAAACCAAATACTGATTGATTTCTTCTAAGTTGGTTTAATCTTTTTTGTCATTCTTGTCCGTTTAAAGGAGTATGGTCACGAATCGCCCATGCGCATTACGATGCGAAAAATCTTGAAAAGGTTAGCCTAAATTTTTCAAGTTCCGTAGAAGTTTGAGTGTAGTTTAGTTTTTATTGTGCTATATTTTCGCTATCCTAATGCCATCAATTCCCGGACAAAATGTTCACATCGTCGTATCGTCATCTAGTCTTGTCTCGTCGTTTCATCTCGTCGTCTCGTAGTGTCATCTCGTCGTTTTTCCTCCTTATTCATCTCGTTTCGTCGATCCGTTGTCTCTCGTTTCATCACGTCGTATTCATCACCAGCTCGTCTTGTCGTCTCGTTGTGTAGCATACCGCGGTCTGAGCATGTGACAGAATGATCCAACATGAAGAAATGCTGTACAAGTGGCTTACGAACATGGTTACTTTTAATTCCTTTTATAGTTATTTATTTCCGTTATTGTTAGCTTGCGTCCTCGTCCTGAGTAAACGAAGTAAAACGTACATATTTCTATTGATTAAATTGCAAATACATCGAAAAATCTATTTAGCTTGATCGACAGTGATACGAAAATAACACGGTTTGTTTGTTATGTTTTAGTGGGCGCTAATCTATCATGTGTTCTTGTACCCAGGACTCCTCTGCACTAAAATGAGACGACGCGACGAGACGACTAGACGAATTGCAACGAGATGACAGGATAATAAAAAAAACACGAGACGACGAGATGAAGAATGCAAGGAGGTGAAACAACGAGACGACGAATTCCGTTGAAAACTGTAAAGTTACTAGGCTCCATATGTAGCTATCATTCATGAACTCCAACAACATTGTCTAGGAGGATGTCGGGCCTGAGGTCTGTTTGTGTTTTCAAGTGTTCACTAAAATGGAAAATAGTACAAAGCAAAGGCTCTTTATAGCGAAGAAGGCACTTTTAAGAAACCTTGTCATTATGTATATTGCATAATATACCCTAACTTGGGTAAACCAGGACGTGATACTTAATAACTATAAGTACATGTATACTCACTTCATATGTACTTGAATCAAGGAGAGGCTGTTGTAAGGGGTTTCGTATTGTTCCATACTCTATACTTGATAGCACAAGACCAACAAAAATTAATACCACACCTATAGAAAACAATCACAACTTAGCACTTTCAGGAAGAGATAAACGTAGAAAACAAAAAAACCTTTTCAAAATATTTTCCTCCACTTTTTCATTTCTTAAAAACGTAAATTAGCACATTAGAAAATGATAGTATTCTTATCATATCAAACTCAACTTGACGCAAAATTCAAAAAGCTTTACGCTTATTGACATTGAACAAAACAATACTGCCATACGTTAGAACAACAAATACCGTTAATTATCTGTAGCTTATATACCTATAGCCTCAACAACATAAGAGAACGAAAAATCCTCGTGTGTTTTTGATCTTCTCACAAATAACCAATCTTCTACCCACGTCACAGCTGGTACTAAACATACAACTCTGTTGGTTGCTGCTGGACCTATGATAAAATAATTTATTGCGGTCAAAAATAAGCATAAATCCTTGTAACATTTATAACAGCATGGATTGCAAAACTTGCAACCAACAACAAGATAACCATATTGTAAGAAAACGTTAAAACACTAGTTCTCGCAGCTCAGAGGAAAAATAATACATTTGAATGCATAACTCAATATTTTACGACACTTACATTATTTTAACATTTTATATGGACCCAAATTGAATGTAATGTGTGTACTTAATTTTTGTGGACACCCTAGACCTTAATTGCACGTTGTCTTAAAGCAGACTAATGTAGAGATAAAAAACAATCGAGTTTACTTGGTTAACGGATAATGTTCGTTCGTATAGAAGACATAACTGCAACATACACTTCATAAAGCTCTTTGTACAGCTTTTTGCTTTTCTTAGACACTCAAAACACACGTTAATTGCTTCGGTAACTTTGGGCTTACCTTATTTGCATGCCCGTGAATAAGTCAACATGGCGGTTAAACAAAGTACCACTTTTAACTACGAAATAGCACTTTTTTACAACTTGATGCTTGTTCTTATCAAAATTTCATACAAGAAACGAAAAGAGTTGCTAAAAATTATAACTGATTTGCTTTTCCACTATCTTATTTTCATTGACTTTGTATGATAAAGAAATGTTTGAATGAAATGCAAGAACTATTATTACGTGTTTAAATCAGTTCCTAGGGCTCTACAGAGCTGGTAGCACCAAGAAAGGCTGTTTCTGAAGTTTTAAACCAAAAGAACAACAATGGCTAAGAATTTGTTCGTTCACTAAATAAAAATGTTACTTCTGAAACAGCATTTCTTAGGCTGTTTTCTCTTTTGTTGGGGCTTGGCATAGCCCCAGGATATGATACGACTATGAGACCTGTAGGGATAAGATTCACACAGAAGACACTATAAATAAAAAGGAGGTGTCACATGCACTGCCAATTACGATCCTGTTAATTAATAGCCTTTAGGGGGTGGGAGTACATAGAAACTAAATGTCAAGTCATAAATATGTCAACGTCTGTTAATGTGAATTTACGCATCCCAAAATCTTTCCTACACCGTCCAACGAACATGGTACCTGGGTCAGACGTTACGACTTTAAGAATATTTGCATAAAACTAGTGTTAAGAAATATTCTGCAGGCTGAATCGCATGGGATGGGGAAGATAAAACAATTATTATATATCTCCCTCTGTGCTACTTTGGAATATCAACAACAAAAACGTACTTTTTAAACGCATTTTTATCATGTTTGCACGGGAGTAGATATAAAAGGCCGATTCTGGCACATTTTTATTTTTTTTCCTTAATTTCTCCTTTAAATTTTCCATTTAATTTTTCCATTTAATTTTCCATTTAATTTCCCCTTTAAATTTCCCCTTTAATTTTTCCATTTAATTTTCCATTTAATTTTCCATTTTAATTTTTTCCATTTTATTTCCCATTTTTTATTGAATCCATTTAATTTTCCATTTAATTTTCTATTTTATTTTAATAAGGAATCCCCTAACAATAGCAAAGCCAAAAAAAGGGAATCCCGAAGGATCCCCTAACAATAACAAAGCCAAAAAAAAAGGGAATGTTTTGAGTATCCCCTAACAATAACAAAGCCAAAAAAAAAGGGAATAGGTATGAGGATCCCCTAACAATAACAAAGCCAAAAAAAAAGGGAATAGGTATGAGGATCCCCTAACAAAAACAAAGCCAAAAAAAAGGGAATCCCTAAGGATCCCATAACAATGACAGACAATTTTTTACTCTGGGGCACTAGGTAATTTCCTATTTTTTTTAATATGAAATTTATATTCATT
>JAOBAY020065283.1:0-31643 GCA_025331085.2 Zoanthus sociatus
ACAGAATAATACATAGTCGCTTGGAGATATGGAATTTATTTTCTTGTGTTCAAATTGAACATCTCACGAGTGAGCTGAGATACCAATTTGAACACTCGAAAATAAATTCCATATCTCCGCGCGCCTATGTATTATTCTCTATTTATTTCACGAGGGTGACATAAACCTTGAAAGTTTTCTAACATATGGCCATCAGACAAACAAGCGAAAGAAAAAAGACAATAATGCTCTATGATCAAATTATACAATAATATCGTTAGATTACATTTGAAACATACAAATGGTAAAAAATAATGGTAATGATACTATATTCAATTAAAACTTAATAGATTAAGGAAGAGTTAAACTGAGAGGCAACGGCATTTTTAGTGGTAGCGACTGGTATGGCAGCAGAGACTTTCAAGATGGGAGACAGTTTTAAGCTTAGACAGGAGTACTTCACGGAGCGAAACGGAACGAAAAGCAGCACTTGCCAAAGTTCGTTCTTGGCTGTTTGAGTTTGAGATTATTTGCGAACTAACTTGCGTTAGAGTGTGTGGCTGCTGCAGGCTTGTGTTTTCGACAGTATTCTTTAGTCAAATAAATCAACTCAAAATATGGACTTCTTGTTGCAGTTTCCTCCATATAAAAAGCAACGTGCATCAAAAAAAGGCAGTAGAGACATGTTCGCTTTGCGTACCTTTTGTTCTTCACAGTTTTACCACACGGATTTCCTTTGAACAAACGCGGCGCCAGCTGGGAGAAGGCGCCGAAGCCGCCCCCATTCACAATACTTGGACAATGTACAAGAGGCAGGCTGGCGTCGTGGTCATCAGTCACGCCTCCCACCTCTACGACCCGGAATTGAGTTCGCACGTGGGCTGAGATTTGTCGATCTCAATCTGACTCCGAGGGTTTTCTCCGGGTACTCCGGTTTTCCTCCCTCTATCAATGACTTATTATTATTACACACAAATAATTTTGTGTGTAATAGCACGTCTTTGATTAAAATTAAAATTGAGGAACTGAAGCCAAGTCAATCGGTCAAAACAAACTTAAAATGGCAGTTGATAGAGATCTATGGGATTTTACCCAATTTTTTGAAAAATTTATGTAAGTTTCGGGGTAAAATGGATTTAGACGGTTTATTTAAAACAAGACAATGGACAACAGATGAGGTAAGGATGACTTTTTTTCATAAATTGGAATCTCTCGTTTCCTATCGCCCAAGGTGTCCCTGGTGCGACTGGTAGCGGCGACTAAGCATCTACCTTAGTAGATCGGAGCCAGACACGAAGACCAACCAATTTTCGAGTAGTGTACAAGAAAAATCTATTAAGGACTTTATGCAACGACGACGGCTCAGAAAAATCACAGTTTTGGTCAGCACTCTTCTTCTTTGTGGGGATAATTAAGTTTCTGTTTTCTCCGTTTTGAATTTTGTGAGCGGAAAACGATGGAATGTTTCTTCATCGTGATCATCATCATTATCATCATCATGGCGGCCGCAGCCGAGCTTCACGTCTGGATCACCAATCCTTTCGGTTTTATGCAGATACTTAACTCAGTTGGGCATTCTTCCCCTACATCCCTCTTTAAGGAGTCAATAGAGAGCTTAAGCACCGTAACATTTCTTCGCGACGAAGATCTATTTTCCATGAGTGGACTGGATCGGGAACAGAGTTTTTGGCGCGAATTTTTAACTTTAAAAGCAACGCGCGTATTACAGCGACGGACGCACGCAGGGTAAAAAGGCGGGAAAACAAACTTTGAAGAAACTTTAAATTGTAAGATTGGTTACACATACAAGAAGCTGGAGCAAAAGTCGGTGTTAACGTAACTGTAAGTAAATTAGTTTTGTGTGAAAATATATTGGTCTTAAATATTTGATGCTAGGTTTAAAGAAAGTCTTAAATAGAAGGTTTTATATTTGAACGGGTGTTAGCTGCAAGAACCCTGTTAAAAAAAATAGATCGCCAAAGGCGAAGGAATCGAAAAGTTCAAAAATCAATTTAACTGAGCCAAAGGTGAATTGTATATTCTACAGTGTTTACTCAGTCCAAGGAAAATAAGTGAGTAATTTTAGAGCTGAAAACCGAGAATCGTTTCATTTCTTCAATTTCTTTGTTGAAAACGTTTGTAAAACATCTAATGAATACAGTTTGTTTTCTATTCATCGCAGGCGCTAAAGTTTCGCGTCCAATTTGATTACATTTACAATTAACTCTTTGTTCTGCTCTGAAAATGTTATTTACTTTATTATCTAAAATATCGATTTCACTTATTTAACGCAAAAGAATATTAAAGTCAAGCTAATTAACGCAGTTTGAAGAGACCGACATTTTCAATTTTAGAAAATTAACGCGATGTTGAAGTTATCACTTTTTAAGGACAATTAACGCGAACAGACAAAACACTTTTTACTTTGAGAAAACAACAACCTAATCGGAAAAGTACAACTTTACTTCTGAAGTTTTTGATACTGAAACAAACAAACATGAAAAGAGCGATTTAAGGGATCCACTCAAAAACAGTCGAACAGGATTGAATCATTTAGGATTCTTAAAAATATCAAATGAACAAAGAGTACGAAATACCGGTTCTTGTTTTTTTGAGTGTGTATTTGACATGCTATAAATAAAGGAAATTGTTACTGTCAAAATTACTGCGCTAAAAGTTATCGCAAATTCCCGAGTAATAGGATTAACTCGAATTTATAAATTTTTATTAAATTAATTTCACGACGCGCAAATTTTAGGTAATATAAAGGTATTATAGTGGCTTGGCCATGCGGCAATTTATGTTCTTTTGAATAACGTAGAGTCGATTATTGATCGTTGAAGGATTCTACAGTTTGTTTTGTTGGCTGAATTGAAGCGAGCGATTATTAATCGACCGATTCGGGGAGCTCGAATTGTAACTGTGAGGGCAAACTGAACGAATACTTAGAACTAGTCATGTTCCTAACATTTTTAATTGTTTTCTGGGTTAAAGATCAAAGACACCTTACCTAACAAGAAATTGATATATAGTTTACAATTCGCGTTTCCGCGAATCACAGTTTTATATATAATTATTATACTTTCCCATGTATAAGCTCAAATGTTGTACATTTTACCAGTATTGCGATCAATATTAAGACGAAACTAATGGAAAATTTCTGGTATCGCTTTACCTAGCGATAATAACAGGGCCACATGGCTTATCGGCGCAGTAAACAATCGCTATACGTTTTTGAAATAGCAGTGTCATTTCTTTGAAATATTTAGAAATCCAGTATTCTAAATTAGTTACATTCTAACATGTATTTTATATAGATTTTGAGTGTAGTGCCAGGTTTATTTAAGTTTTGAGCAGTGAATACGAATAGTTTATAATATTTTCTACGTGTTTTTAATGACTTTACTTTCAGTAAAAGATTTACAGGTGACTTAGAGGCGTTAAAGAATACCGGGTCTTTGATTCTTCTACTAATAGCAAAATGAAAAGGCAAGTGTGATAGCATCAAAATTAATTATAACTTTGATTGTCTTCACATTTTAGACAAAGCAAATTGATTGTCAAGTTCTTTTCTTTTTTGACAACTGCGTATTAGAAAAAAGTTAATTACAGTGAAGAGAATACAAGTTTATTTAGACTTCTCGTGATATCATGATTGGCCGATTACATCATGTTTGTTTACAGTTGATGAGCACTATGAATTTTTAACCTACTGCGAATTGTTTTTCTATAGGGTTTGTAAAAACAATGTCTGACAAAATGACCTCCAAATTGAATTTCCATGATGGATGTGTAGAAAAAAACAGTAATTCGGAAAGTTTTGATTTAATTGTCAAGTTAAGACTTTCCGTAAGTGACTAAGGATTTGCACCTTTATGGGGCCGAGATTAATGTCATCTTTGACACTATAACACTTGATGCAAGTACTGAGAGATAATGGACGAGGTCATGGATGGCCAAATCGCCGGAGTCTCTGGTGGAAAGCAAACGTGATTTTGTGTTTTGTGTTTCTCTTTGTGATCTCCACCAAAGCCAAAGGTAAATATTTAAAGCATTTTTCAAATAACCGTAGAAGCTTCGATAAGTAGAAGATAAACGCTAAGTTGATAGTGTTCGCGAGGTATAGCCTTTGCGCAATCTTTATTTGGGTCAGAGAACAGAAAAGCAGGTGTCCGAGGTTTCCAACAGTCAATCCAATGCATTTTGGTTTGTTTTTAGTAAAAACTTTTGTGCGACAAATGCTGACATATAGCTATAGGTATAATGAAATATTAGAACCTATTTTAGGCTATGAGTTTCTGAGGTTCCTGCTTCGTCTTTAGATAAACCCTGAAGACGGAGAAGTTACTCCAAAATTTTAAAACAAAAAGTTCTTTTTACACGTTCAAAAATATTCCATATCTATTTAGTTAGAGATAACAAAAGTTTTCTTTTTATTCCACAAACACGAAAACACGAACACAAAAGAAACTAAAGCATGTTACTATATGTGAATTTAATCTATTCCTGATTTTTTTTCCTCTCTTTATACCGACATTTTACTTCCGTGAATTGGTAAAACACCATACTTCTATATTCACAATGTTCTCTTGTCCTTTTTTTATCAAGGTTTACTCGGTTAGATTAGTGTGAGGTTTTCTTATAGTAATGTAAATATAAAGGGTGGTAGCGCATTCAAACCTCTTAACCCCCACTAAACGTAATAAGCACAAATTGTAAGTCAGACGAAGCCGCGGAACTGTACGAATCTTTGAAGCAAAGCATTCGTGCTACTCTGATCAACCTTAAAGTAATTTTATTTGTTTGTTTTTCAGAATTGTTTTTAAGTGATACTTTGCACTCCTGCGGTTTGTATGTCGCCTAAGGTCAAAATTTCTAGTTCCTCACTACGCGGCTGATTTCATCGCATATAAATGCAATGAGTAATTTTCCTGCTCAAGTGAGAAGGTTTTACCCATTCAATAAGTCATCCGGTAAACTTTATCGTTTATCTTGAAAGTGATATGCAAACAGATATTTGGGTTGGCACGTGCGCTCATGAAGAGCGCCGAAGCGTTCATGAGAAGGACTGGTACCTGTTCTCATTTGCACCCTTGCAAACAACAACACAAGTTGGTGTTCAGAGCAAAATTCTCAAAATATGTTAGTTGAAGGTTTAATGATTATAGGTCGTCGTAAACTTGTTAATTAACAACTATCCCCTAAATAGCCTGTGTACATCCGGTCCCATGCACCCCTTCCCTTGCAGGGAAAATTTGGGAGGTTTTCTCCCTGAATTTTTCCTGCCAGGGAGAGGAGTGGAAACGTATTTACACAGGCTATCCTCTAAAGGGAATATGAATAGTGGGCTTTGCGTCTCGCGCAAGGCACCGACCCTGTAGGGGATAGTTGTCTTTGTATTTTCCAAAATATTGGGGTAAAAATGCACTTTATTTGCAAAGAAATAATACAATTTACATCCTTTTTCTCTTTCTAGCACGCGAGATTCTTGTCATTTTGACATCCGCCTCAAAATCAACTTATAGTCTTGTATATAGCGAGTTACGGGAGCCAATCAGAGCTCGCAAAAATAGATATAGGTTGCGTTGGCAAATACTACTAGGTGTTATATAATTAAGTACTAAGCCAAGCATGGATGGCACATGTGCGAGTACTGAGCAAACTTGAAACCACCACTAGAAAATGGACACTACGCCATTAAGGCATTACTTCTTAAACCTACAGTAAACAATAGTGAGTCTAAATCTTAGCGGTCATTGACAGCTATTTCGGTGTAGTAGAACGCCTGGGTTTACCGCTGAACGGGTTAGCTACCACAACTATAGATATTATAAGCAGCTGTTTCAGTGTAGATTAACGCCAGAGCTTATACCTGAGCGTTCTAACTGCCTTCGCTAGATCTTGTACTGTACTGTGTACCAAGTATAGGTAAAAAAATTAAGTAATAATATATTTTTTTGTTTTAAAAGGAATTTCGAGCAATGAATCTAGAAAGCACAAGCATCGTGTTAACCTCCCAAGGAAGATTCCTGACCATTCGAACTGTCGTGTTTCTTTGCCGTACTATAACTCAACATTGCTCGGAGGGATAGCGTCCGGGACCTTTACAAAAATTGGCCGAGTAGAAAGCGCCAAGATGTGTGGCATGTTGTGTTGTAAGGACAATACTTGTGATGTGGCGTTTTCAGTTGATGATACTTGTTACAATGTTCAATGCTACAGCTATAAGCTTTGTAGACGGAAGGTAGCTGGTCCATCAAAACATCATACAACTGTAATGTATTCTCAGAGAAAAGATGGAAGTTTAAGATTATCCAGTGAAAAACAGAAAAAAACCCTTTCACATTCTAAGAAGCACAATGTCTTTAAGAAAAATCAAGGTATATCTAAATGGGATAGAAATGCTACTCATAACATGAACAAAACTATGTATAAAACAAGTGTTGTTGCGAGTGAAAATTCTAATATAAAATCAAAGTTTAACCTGAGTTCATACTCTGGAAATGAAGTAGCTGCGAACATAACTAGACAAAAGACACATAAACAAAAGAGTGAAAACGAGATATCCGTTGGCAAAGGAAGTGTAGACATTGGTGAGATTCAGAATGCTTCACTCGTAGAGGGCATTACAAAAGTGAGCAAATTAAATGGGAAAACGCATTCACTTATTTTGGCCAAGAATAAGTCAGATACAACAGAACATGATTCCATGGTCAAATCGCTGCAACAACAATTTTCTCAAGACAATATTAACACATCAAGCAATAACAGCAAAATCGATTTCCAAAATGTTTTGCCAATGCACAAAAAATTTTCATCTGCGGTACAATATCCTAGTAGTACTATCTTAGCTGTGGGGAACAACAGCAAAAGCTTTCGTGGTAGAGATACAAACCAAAACAATACCAAGTTAAAGAAGATGGCTGATAAAAAAAGAAACAAAACACTTTATACAAGTGACTCAGCTTTGGAGCACAAACCAAACCAAACAGTAAAAACGAACCATACTGAAATATCTGTGCATGTGCCCATCGGAAAAACAAACAAAACTTCTGTTTCGGCTAGTTTTAACGAAACTCATTTTTGGAAAGATAATGTAAGTTTGCGCAAAACAAGTTTACTAGCAGTGAATGAAAATGAAACATCACAAATGATCAGTAACAAGGAAAACAAAAATCTAAAAACGAAAAACTTAACGCTGGCACTTAAACAAGTTAATGAGGAGGATAAAACAATCAGTTTATCTTCAGTTGAAAGTCTTGAGAACAGAAATGGCAAGAGTTATGCTAATGAGGGACTTCTTGGAGTGCAGTTTGAATCGAATGACTCAAGTTGCCTAGCAAAAGAAATTTTACATAATGTAACACTTCGGAATGGACTGCAGGCAGGGGAGTTTACAGATTATGGCAAAGTTAAAGACGTTGAAACTTGTATCCGTTTATGCTGCGAAGAAAAGGCTTGCGACATTTCTCTCATGCTACAAAGAAAGTGTTACACTTTGCATTGTCACAGTAATACAAGCTGTGAATTGATCCCTGCTCATAGCTCAAAATTAGATCCCGTTGTCGCCTTCGTTTCAAGGTCTTTGACAGACAAAACTAAGGCTAAACGAAACAGACCACTACATAAGTCAAAGATCACGTTGCAATCAGTACAAACATTTCTGCGTGACCCAAAATGTCGTTATAAAGACATAAAGCACGGTGTGACTCTGCCAAACGGTCTTAAAGCGGCTAAATTCAAGGTTCGTGGTGTAATAAGTGACATGAAAATTTGTATTGGATTGTGTTGCTCAAATCCAGGCTGTAACGCAGCCTTTTTAGCTGGACCGTATTGTTACTCCGTCACGTGTTCTAATAAAACACTTTGTACTCCAGTTAAAGCGCATGCGTCAACGCCCATGACATCACAGTTAGCATTGATTGACCGCGGGGATTATGTAGATGAAGAGACTCAAAGTAAGTTTAAGACTTCTCAAGATTTTTCCTGAAATAGATTATTTACAGTTTCTGAAACCTTCTCTCGTATCCCAACTTTGTCCTTTAGTTATGTGATTCCGCGCGTTCGAAATTATGGACAGCTCAACGCAATTTAAAGGATTTAAGAAAAAAGAAGGAGAAATTTGATTGCGACTTGATTTGAGACAGTTTAGGGCTACTGAAGAAGACCTAAAGTCTTTAGGTTCAGAAATAAGATTTAAATCAATATGAACTCGGCACAAATCGAAAATACCAGAATACACATAAATATCTGCTGACATATACTTTAAAGTTGTTATTCTTTTAAGATTCTATATTAATGGGATCATTAAAGTTGGATAATTTAACCGCTGTGTCACCACTACCAGTGCATAAGTTTACTTGATTTACAAGATGCTTTGCGTGAATTAACTTAAATTGACTGAAGATTTTTGTACCTTTTGAAAACACCTATTTAGCAACAAATGGTGTTCATTGTAATGTTTAAATATTTAATTACAACTATTTTCTGCTCGTTTTCAATAGAGCGACAATCGATTCCTGAAACAACAGGAGGAATTCTCAGTCCAGGTAATTTCCGTTAAAGTCTTTATAGCTCCTAATGGTATCTTGCTTTGTCCAGCAACATCATTCCAAAATATTTCTCTTCTCATACCTTGGATCCATATCAGTATGTTGTTTCTCAGGCTGATCGTGACTTTTATAGGTAGCCATTCATGAAAAGGTCACTCAACATTTTTCTGGCTTTATCAAAAACATCACATTTATCCCCTAAACTGCATATTTTTTTAGTATGTGAGAACTAACACATTTGTAATTACGATGAAGAAAAAGTTGTTGTAAGCTGCGGACTAGAGGTAGCATGAACACTTAAACCACAATGAGTTTTGGTATTAATGTCGGCCTCCTTCTCTCTTTTTACGACAAACAATTCCGTTAGGTTACTTTCATTAAGTATTGATAAGCTAACTTGAAGTCACTAAAATGGACACTAAGGCCACGTTGGTTGCGAGCATTATCTCTTAAATCTACCGTGAATAAAAGTGAGCTTGAATGCTACAACTAGATCTTATAATTAGCTGTTTCGTGTAGCAGAACGCAAGGGCTTACCCCCTGTGAACGGGCTAGCTGCCACAACTAGATCTTATAAGTAGCTGTTTCGTGTAATAGAACGCAAGGGCTTACCCCTGAACGGGCTAGCTGCCACAACTGGATCTTATAAGTAGCTGTTTCGTGTAATAGAACGCAAGGGCTTACCCCCTGTGAACGGGTTAGCTGCCACAACTAGATCTTATAAGTAGCTTGTTCGTGTAGCAGAACGCCAGGGCTTACCCCCTGTGAACGGGCTAGCTGCCACAACTAGATCTTATAAGTTGCTGTTTCGTGTAGCAGAATGCCTTGTCTTACCCCTGAACGGGCTAGCTGTTATAATAATAACTAGATCTTACAAGCATCTGTTTCGGTCTTTTCAAGCCTAATTAGCATAGCCTGCAAACAGGCTTCAGAAGATGTAGTCATAGCGCAATGCTTGTGGGATGTGGCTATGAAGATCAACATAAAGTATAGATAGTACAATATATGTGGTAGTTGATAATTTGAAGCCACGATAATGGGTACTACTATCAGGTTGTTATCGTCTTGCCCCTCAAGTAATAGTTTATCGGTATCAAATTTACGCTTGTTTTTCTCCTGGTCAAACAATTTATCAAAATTGTTTTCTCCTCAATGCAGATGTTAAATATACCGTCGTTTTCAACATCACCAATGTCGTGTTTACAAAGCAGTTACAAGATTTTGAATCTCTCGAGTACTTAAACTTCGCAGAAAAGATTCAAATTGGCGTAAGTACATAAATACATCATAAAACCAACATGCACTTTAATACTTAGAGACCCTTAACAACAGCATATTGCCTCAAGATTCATATTTTACTGCGTAAGTTTTTCACTGACGCAGTTGTTGCGTTTCTTTCCAATGTGACTGCTTGTTGCTGAAATTTAGAGTTTTCTATCGTTTATCTTGATTCCACACTAGAATGGAGAAACTCGGTTGGGCATTGACTGACTCGCTTCACTATGGATCTTTGCCAATTGTTTTTCCTTCAGTTCTGATCCTGTTTTTTTTTTTGGCAGTTTTAGTTCGTTCTTTAAAGGCGGTGTTTACATGATACCGGAACGAGATCCATTCCGATACGAGTTCATCCATACAAATCACTGCATTTATGTACATGATACTTCAAAATTTTTCATACCGGAATGACTCATTCCGGAATAAACTCAACCCGGTTCTGGCGCCGGATCGAAATTTTCATTCCCGAATGAAATCCGACCGCAATTCGTTCCAGTATCATGTAAAGACTGTACGAGTTCATACCGGTACAAAAATGGCTGCAAAGTTGGACTTCCGATAAACTGGAACGAGTAGAGCATGCGCACTACACCTAAAAGTTCGTTAATGCCTTTTCATTCCGGTACGAGTTCGTTTTAAACTTTTTCATGTAAAAAACTTCACTGAATTTATTTTCGTTCCGGAATGAATCTCAATCCGGCATCACGTAAACACCACCTTTGTTTGCTTCAGGTTTATACTTCATAAATTTGATGCTAAAGTTTCATACTGATACCTTTAGGGCCAGTTATTCGGGAGTAAATAAATCGCAATTATGTAAGACCCGTCTTAAATAAGACTTAAACTGCTTGTATAAATGGTACAATAGAAACGTTCGAGTCTTATTGAAGACGCGACTTACATAAAATGCGTTTTATCTTGGAACAGAATTTTTGGCTGTTTTTAGTCCGCGTCTTAAATAAGACGTAAACTTTCTCCTATAAATGGTGTTTCGTGGCCTAAAACGTGAACTATGAGTGCGCATGTATCAAAATAAGACGCAAACCATTTATATGAGACGTTCAAGTCTTACTTTGGGCTCGAACGTATAAATAATTAGTATAAACCTACTAACGGTCTAACACGCATCCTGTCCTCTGTATACCAACTGCCTAGCTATAAATGAGATATTTCTGTCGTTTCTTAGGTGTCAACTTTGTTTAAAGTTTCACAACTGTCAGGTTTCAAAAAATGTGAAGTGGTTTCCTTTCGGTAAGTAGTTCAATTTTTGTTTAAAGAATGTAAAGATGGCAATTTAAATCGTTTTGTGCTTGGGATTGTTATCAAAGTTAAATACAAAACACAGGACTAAAACGTGTTGATTTAACAAGAGTATAGAGGCACACGCAATGAAATTAGACAATAGTTCTGTGTAAATGCTCGAATTCGAATACAAATACAGCGGTGAACAAAGCAAACACGTAGTAATTTTTAATATTCAGATGCTGAGAAGGCATTTTTTTCTAGCAGTTGTGAGTGCTGCACAAATAACGACATTTTCTGCCTTTTTGAGCCCTTATACAAATGATCTGCACGAAGCATGCAAGAAGAAAAATATGGTGTGTTTAGTTTGTAGGAAAGATTATGCTTCAGTTAGTAAAATATGCTTGCAAAGAAGGGACATACAAGCGGCATACCTAACTCCATATTAAGCGATTTGTTATAAATGCAAAATTTCTGATTCTTGGCCTTTTGCTAAAATTACTTAAATGACATGAATACTGCACAAAAATTCTGACTCGTTCCCAGTCGTCTTCGCGTAACGCGCTCCGCGGAAACTTTCCCCCTTCCCATCACACCCCTCGCGCGACTTAAAAGAGACACACACAGAGACGACTGGGACGAATCAGACAAAAATTGGAGAATGTTGAATATAGTCCAAGCATTGAGGGGACCTTTAACTAATTCTATTAACCGTCTCTTTAGGCCGTCACCGCTCATAGTCAACATGGCATTGACGGTGGAAGGAGGAACAAATGTCAAAGAAGTCTTGAAGACGTTTCTGCAAGCCATAAAAGAGCGAAAACTCGTCTCATCCATTGATGGAAATGTCGACACATACAAGCTCGACCCGTTAGGCTTCGAATTCATCACGCCAAATAATACAAAGCTGATTTGCCAAGCGGGACACGATTATGATGTCACTTGGGATATCACCATATTTGGTGAGGAGAATAAGCAACATTGTCCACGGGGGGCTACAGGTAAAAAATCTCAAACTAAATCTATTAACTAGCGTAATGGCTCGTTGGAGCCCGCACTTAGCTTCAGTTTCTGTTGTGATAGGCGGATGAGATACGTAGGACGGTGCACTATATATATAAATCTATCGCAGGCCTTACCTTCCAGCTGAAGTACGTATGTCCACTTAACCTAAGAGAGCCGGAGACCGCACGAGAGGTAAATCAGGCTAAATTGTGTGGTTGCAGCCAGGTAGGTGGGAATGAGGTGACCAAGCCTGCCAAAACAATAGCAATGCTAGATCATGGAAAATCGAGCAAATCCGTATGGAAACATACTTTTGTCTTTAAAGAGTATTGCTCAGTAGCGTAAGGCCTTTAATACATGTATTATAACTTTAACAGTGAAAACTTATGATTTGTTATTATCATGAGGTATTACTGACAACCATCAAGTTCAGACATATCCGTTTCAGTAGTTAGCTTAAAACCACTAAATGGGCACTAGGGCACGTTTTTACTGAGCATTTTCCTCTAAAATACTATAAATAATAGTGAGGCTGAATGCTAACAGCCATAAACAGTTGTTTTGGCGAAGAAGAAAGCCAGGGCTTATATTTTCCCTTGACGAGCTCGGAGGCAGTCACTTTTAGTCACAAACTAATATCTTCGTAGCACTAAAATCGAGAAAACGGTATAAAAACTTTTTTCTGAAATCTTAAACAGATGTAGAATATGTAGTTCATCGTATTAAAAATTAGTTTTGGAGTTCAGTATTCTTCTGTAGTGGCTTAATAGTACCGATAATTAAATCTTTTATTTGGTCGAGACATTTCCATAATATGATTGTGCTAACCTTTCTGTAAATGATTCTAAGGTCAAGTAAAAAGACAGTGTTTAGGCCAGCTCCGCAGCAATGCAACGTGGGATGTTCCCAACTTCAGCGAGTGTGTTTCGCCTGAATACAAAAATCTACACGCCAAGGTATTGATAAACTTAGAGATCTACTCAAGTCTGTTGATCAAGTTTGAGGCAAATATATTTACAATCCGGATGTGCTTTTGGTAACAATCCTGCAAATTGCTGCTGAAACATTGGGATTTTGAGCGGCGCTCAAACAGTTTGAGCGGAGCAAGTTGCAACCTGCCCAAGCCGGTCGCAAGTTTTGTTTGATGTGTATTAAGTTGCGAATTGCTTAAATGCATGCATCGCAATTGCCATGCATGTGGTCGTCTGGTGTAAAGCAAACACAAATTGTAAAAGTTGTGGGGTTGTCATCGCAAACAGTTTCCAATATTGTGAGCAAGTGAACTGAGCGACTTGTTCATTCTGGTTGCAACTTGCTCTACTCACACTGTCAGTTAAATCTCGATGTTGCAGCAAAAGTTTCCAAGGTTACCATCCAAAGAACATCTGTTTTGCCTGTAACTTAATTTATACACTTGTGAAGCTATAAACTTTGTTTTGTTGCTAAAATATGATCTTTGGCTTATGTTAAAAATAAACGTTGTCTTTTGATGCCGTTTCACTAGTGAATTATTTTTTGAAAGTTAATCCAAGTCATGCCATCTTCAGTTGCAAAAACAGAAGCTAATTAACGGCAAACAATATGTTACATGAATCTCCAAATACAAAATGTTGTCTTGTTTGTTGCGTGAATATCAAGTACCCAAAAATGAACTTTTTCAGGTTAATCTTCATAATATTAACATTGAAGTTCCCAACTTGAAAATGATTTTAGCTTTTTGAATGCAGCAATAACCGTTACAAATACAAAAATTATGAAATAACTATTTTGAAATTACCTAATTACTAAATTAGAAACTGCATGCAATGAAAAACTGAATACCTTCCACTGATCTTGATAATTTGTAAGGTTTTAACTGCATGTATTTTTTATGTTTGATTAGTATAGGTAGTTGCATGGGGCCGAGTAAAATTAAGGATGAATTTCACGAGTGTTTTCAATTTTTTCCAAAATTGTACGAGTCGCGGAATTTAATCCTCAATTTTACGAGGAACCATGTGGTTACATGTTTATGACATCGAGGGCAAAATTCTTCCCGCGCTTTCTTCTAAACTAATCAGATCAAGACAAGTAGCATGGTATGCAAATCAAGTTTTAATATGCAAATTCATTCAACGGCTTTCCAGCAAAAAAATTTAGCCATAAAAAAGAGAACATTTCTCAAGTATTTCAAGGAAAGTCTATAATTCCGTTTTCATCAACTTCGGCAAACCGCGAAGCCATTGTTGCCAAAACAACATATTTCGCAAACCAGCGACCAATCAGCGCCAAGTAATTTTGCCCTCTATTAATAAAGGAAAAAACCTTCCCTCGTGAGCCAATCAGCGCCAAGTAATTTTGCCCTCAATTAATAAAGGAAAAAGCCCTCCCTCGTGAGCCAATCAGCGCCAAGTAATTTTGCCCTCTTGTTATAATATGAATAATCAGTATTCAAATTAATACTAGTTTAATGTTTTTGTATAATTATTTTATAGATTAAAATTTTAGTGTAAAATAGTATTAAATATCAAAACTCCATTAATTTAAACAGTTTTTATCATCTACATTATAAACTATCTGTAACATTAAAACTTCATTGGGCACGGAATAAAAGGGGAGTTGAAATTCTTGATGATCGTAAATAATTCTTGATTCAACAGAGCAAACAGTTCGCAGATGGAGCAAAACAAAAGATACCCATTGCTGATCTTAAAGGCAAAACAGGGACTTCACCAATGGAAATACTAAATCGCCTTCAAAAACTTACACTTCAAGATAGCTTCAGAGAGGAAATCATGAAAGCCAATCAGCAAGCTCTTGAAATTGGTCGGCGAAAATCTAAAGTCCTTCATTCAAAAAGTGTGGATATAAAAACTAAAACTGAGGAAAATACATCAAGAAATGAAGCAAACATTTCTGAGAGTTTTTTGAACAACAAAGCCAATGATGGTAATATTGAAAACAACAAACTTACAAAAACAAATTCTTCCCACATTAAAAAGCTTTTAAAAGATGTACAAATTAACTATCCTATTAATGGTCGGCATCAGATTTTAAAACCTAAAGTTCAAAAGTTAATGCCTCAATTGCCCAATGATATTGCTAACGATCAAAGACTTAAATCTAACATCGTGAAACAGCTTCACCATATTGGGCTTAAGGAAGATGGCCAAACAGAACAAAGTATTGGTGAAGTTTTAAAACCACAAGAAAAAAATACAATAAGCTCACCTCATTTTCCGAAACATGCAACTGCGACAGCGAAAGAAAATCTACCATTAACCGATCAGACCAATGTACAAGGAGAAAGTTTTGTTAGTAATCGTATGCAGCCGAGAGTTTATGAAAAACCTATAGCACCTTGGAAAGGGGGTTCACTCGCACAGTCTAAATACAGCACCAAGTTTGGAAGACCTGGAGTTTCCTTACAAAGCCCTAATGTACGGAATGGTTTTCCAGGTACAATGATAAACCTTCATTTGCCTCGACACAGCACACAAGGAGGCCTTGAAAACCACCAATTCCACAAGCCATCGCAAAACTCGTATGGTGTCCTTAAACCAAACAATCCTTACATTGCACAGCTTCATTCACCCCCTCGACCCATTCCTCCCTCAAACCCTGGGTCGTCTCCTCTTTCACCACCTTTGTTTCCCCGCATGCAGAACATTTACAATACAGCTTGGCAGAACAATAACCAGCCAAACAAACAAAACCAGTACGAACACAAAGTTTTTAATTATAATTCTATTCCCTCATTTATGCATCCTGCTTCTTCGGTGTATGGTAATGGGATGCTTGGTGTTGATAGAAAGCAATGGCGAATGTCCAGACAAATATTTGATGCTAAAAACTCAAATGAAAGTCTTGAAAGGTTTAAAAGGGAAATTGCTAACTATAATAAGAAAGAAGATAGAGATGTTGTTGCTGATGATAATGATGATGATAATGTTGATAATGATAACACAGAGAAATACGACAATAACCGTTCAACAATCTTAAATGGAAATGAAACGATACTAAAGCAAGGGAATTCTGATTTTGATTTTTCTCAGGGAGTTGATACATTCAACAATTATAACGATATTTCTATAGTGCATTCGAGTTCCCTAGTAAACTTGAAGCAACAAAAAAACTCAAGACCTGTTATTACTTTAGAAAACGTTAACAACACAAGAGGAGGGGCATTTCAGATTGAGAATCAACATCCGAATGACAGAACATTAATCAGAAACAAAAGACAAAATCTGATGTGGTACAAGTCTAGGCTTCTTCCAAGCGCTAGTAATCCCTTTACTAAGTACAAAAACGCTGAAACAAGACCTCAACAGGTTTCTCCATTTTTATCTCATATTGGAACATCTTACAACAATGATGTACAATCTCCCAGCACGGCAGCGGGAGCTGGTACTTACGACATTACATATAGTCCTACTCTTTTACCGGAAGCAAACGTTCCTTTGGGAGTAGTACGTCCTCCGTACGGGTTTCCTCAAAAAGGGACCCCTGACAGGCAATTAAATGATGAACCAAACACGATTGGTTACAAAGGACCCATTGTGGGAACATATAAGCCGCGCTTTAATACATCAATGAAATCCCCAGATACGTTAGGGATACTAAGAACTACTCCTTCTGGACCGCTGAGTTCTCAGGGATCAATCCCTGTTAATTTAGTTTCTCAGCAGGCTGTGCAAAATTTCAGTTCTTCCATAAAACCATTGATGTATAAAGAGAAAAGCAAATTGGGGCAATTTAAAACTACGAATATAATTACACAACAAAATAATCAGCGCAATGATCCAAGACATAACAACGAAGAGAGTCCAGAAATTACGGAAGTTTTTGATGAAAACAAAAACGCAACATTGTTTGAACATACTCAAAATAGCTTTCCCGAACAAGTAAAATTTAAACCGAAGCATCGCCCCTCTGCTCTTCACAGTGTAAAAGAGAATACAACTTTTAAAACGTTTAATAAAATAGCCAGTAGCAATCCAGAAACTTCCATCTCTGACTTAAACAAGAAGCTAACCGCTATAACAGAGAACAATGGGAAACCATATTTGGACAGTTTTCCTCAGAACAAAACATCGTTCCACGAAATGGATGGAGTAAACGCGTTTGGACAACTTGCGACCGCCCCAAGCCCGTTTGCGCCGGTCTTACCAAAGACGCGTGGGTCAACGCATCTTGCGCCGATGTTTGGTGGTGATCTGCTGCTGGCGGCAGATATTTTAAAATATTTGACCACGTTCAACGAACTGGCTAAACCAGTTATGACAATTGGAGAGTTAACGGTGAGAATCTTTTGATGTAATTGTTCAGTCGATTTAGTAAAATTACTCAGGTGATTATAAAGATTCCGGTGCTCTCATTGGTGGAGGCTCATGTGTTATGCCAAATATAATCACCTCGCGTGAGGTGATTATAGCGATTCCGGTGCTCTCATTGGTGGAGGCTCAAGTACTATGCCGATTATAATCACCTCGTGCGAGGTGATTATAGAGCTTCCGGTGCTCTCATTGGTGGAGGCTCAAGTATTATGCCGAATATAATCACCTCGTGCGAGGTGATTATAGCCAGCGTGAGAACAAATTTTCAAAATGGTTGCCTCGTGATGTGTATATTTACGTTTTTTAGATGGCTGTTTTTTCTATTCTCCATTTTATCACCTAAGTAATTCTATCAAAACAAGTATTCTCCTCAGGCTCCGTGAATATCTGAGCAGTGAATATTCACCAGATATTCACCGAAGTGGAAGTGAATAGCGGTGGATATTTACTGAATCGCGAAGCGGCTAGGTAAATATTACTACTTTCACTGACACTGAGGTAAATAACTGTTTTTGTATATACCACACAAGCTGAATAACTAGCGGATCAAAGAGTAATTCTATTTGTGACATTTTGAAATCGAAGCGAAGCGGGAAGCCAGTTTGTTTTTCTTCTCCTTCTCGGAGGTGAATAGTACTTGGCCAATCACTTCCGAGATAGCCATTCAGCGTGCGCGAGAAGTACTATTCACTTGTGTGGTATGTACTAAATCTTAATTATTGACAGCAATAATTATAGATTGTTTGATCTGTGGAGATTTTCTTTCAGTAACATTTTATGGAACGATGAAATAAAAAAAGTTGGTTCCAATGAGGTCGTTTCTACTGTAAAATAAAACCGTAAGACACTAAACTTTCGCAGCTACGGCGTCATCAGAGTAAAATGTGAAAAGGAGGTATGCAGATATGGATATACTAGTAATAGCTTTTGCTAAGTGCCAACGAGCAAGAAAAAAGCATGAGGACGACATTTTGTTTTCCATATTGATATCTTTCTTTTTAATTAAGGGCAATCTTGTTTTATAAAATGGCATTGATGAAAGTAAATGGAATTAGCCGCTGTTTGTTCACCATGCTTAACGTCACAAGGTTAACGCACTGTGATTGGTCCATTCGAAGACAAAGGTCTCTTTGGCATATATCATAAAATTTTACATTACTTACATCTATCTAGATCACTCGAGATTTTTTCCGCCTGTATAGTACTTTCGGACGGCTCTATTTTGCTGCCGCCTCGCCAGCCTCGCGTCTTCGCTCGGCTGCCTCGTCGGCAATAAGTATCTAACTGATACGAGGGTATATTGCAAAGTGATAAAAGAACAAATTTTTATCTCCTTACATTTCATCACTCTGTCCCTGCTTTTGTATTTTATATTTTTATAATTACTTCTCATTTTGATCAGAAATCTTAGTGATTTACGGTTTTATTTTAAAGTGGAATCAACCTCATTTAAGCCAACTTTAAATGTTTCATCATACCTTGTTTGAGCGCAACTCTACATGTAAAAACTTCTGCATTTTGATTGGCTACTCTCACTCACTTCGTTTCTTCGTTACTGTCAGTTCTGCTACTTCTTTTGCATGGTCTGATGAGGTCTGTGCTTTCTCCGACCAATTGCATCAAAAGTGTTGCGCTGTACTTCTTATTGAATTTAGAATATGTTTTCAAAGAATATTTATTAACTTTACTTTAATATCATTTTGTCCAATTAACTGAGTAATACTTACACTATCATACCCCTCGTACTCGCGGACGACAATTTAATGATCCGGTGTGGACCATTAACTTGTCATTCATGGCCTCTCGAGATTGAATTGTTGATTATCACTCGGATGTGCTGTCAACTTTTACTGTTGAATATGTACTGATCTATAAAAACTCTGACATTCGCTTTGTGATTCTATTTTTATGTATAAGCATTTTTCGTGTTCCATTTGTGATACGGCTAGTTTGTGTTGTCTGTGTTTGTCGGTGTGAAAATCAAAATTCATTTTACCTTTAACCTAACCAATGCTCCTTGATGTTTATTTTGGGTTCATTTTTACTCAGAATTTTGTAAACATTGGAAGTCACATAATGGACATAAACAACCAACGGGAATGGCAAAATGCTGAGGAGGTAAAGTGAAGTTCAACTCTCTCCAGTCAAATAGATCTCTTAGTTGTTTATATTTCATTTCTTGTTTATTTTATATTTTTTGAGTGAACTTTGCAGTATGCATGTACACCATTTAAGAAACTGTATGGAAAAGATTTCAGAAAAAACATCTGGCTTCAAAGCGATTCGAACGCGTGAGCTCTGCGATGCATGTGGAGCACTTAAACCATCTGAGCTAGCTATGAAGTGACAACTGGAATAACCATTCTAAGATGAAAAATGTTGTAGCAAAACCCGTGTACAACTTTCTGTATCGTTGGATCCGGGCCGGACCAAGTAAACCAAATAATAATGTTACAAATAAAGTATAAGAACAGTTGACAAACAACGATGATAAATGTTGGTAACTATATTTCAATCGGCCACACCGATCTTTATGAGGTTATAACCTATTTTATAAAATACTTCAAGGTAGACAGCGGTTATTGGTATCGATATTTTAAACTAAACCTCGTTGTACACTTCAGAGTTGTTCTTGATGGACTCCGAAAAAAATTGTATGCTCTCCTAGTTGTGGCTTCATAGCTCAGTTGGTAAAAGGGCTGAACCGAGGTCAGAGGTTTTCTTCTTCCTAATTGCTTGCATTGCGAACATAATCACGAAGATCGTTCATTGCCTCGAGGTCAGACCGCAGCTTTACACGCATACATAAGTACAAACCGAAGCACAATCATGGCAGTCGACTTTATGGAATTGCTCTGACAAAGGATTAACTCTCGAAACGTCAGCTTTGTGCTTTTCTAGTGGCAATGATCACACTTTTCCAGCAGTCGGCCATGCCAGCAATAATATCGGCGAAGGTTCCAAGTCACCTTCGCAGATTATAGCAAGACTGCTGATAGCCCGCTCGGTCTTAGAGAGATCTATATATGAGAGTAATTTTTCTAAGTAAGTATGAAAGCAAAAGTAAACTAGCCTCAGCTTAACATAAATTGCAACAGACTGACTGGTTATCTTTAAACGCCCTTTTAGCGTTTTCCTTCATCCTTTGTAACACGATTAACACGTTAATTGTTTTATTGGTTCTGTTTATCAGCACATTGAGCGGTTACGAGCTAAGGGCATGAACGTGCTCGAGGACACAAACGCGTGGGACTGGGACCATTCACAAGCGCTTGACGTAAGTGATTAAACAATGCGTTAGACACCTAGCTCATTAGTTGATGAGTTATTAAAGTCATTACTATCATCATTGAAATTATTGTCATTATCACAGCTGTTATATTTATTGCTATTACTGATGTCTTTTTTTCTGTCTTTTATCCGTTCAACAGTCTATGGAAACTGAATATACCGGACCAACGGTTGTTTTAGAGCTAGTGCAATCAATCGAATCGTACGCCACAAAGGCATCCTACAGACTTCTAGAATCCAAACTCAAGCATCCGTTCATTACCAGAAATATATGTAAGTACGTACGGAATGGTGCTGAGTATAGCAAGGTGTCTTTTGGGATATGATGTATGATTTGGTGTGGAGTAATGTGGTATGGTATGGTGTGATGTAAAATTTTTTGTTTTGGTATGATTCTATTATACAGAAATACGATAATTTTTGGTATTGTGTAATATATGGTACAAGCTAAGTATTAAGTGGTATAATGTAGTTTTATATTGCGTGGTATGGGATAGATTAGGATATTATGGTATGATATCTACTGTGGTATGGTATGGTATGGTATGGTATAGGTGGGATATTGATAATAATAATTTAGTAATTTCGATTTTTATTTAGAGCTTATTCTGAAAGCTCTATAAGCGCTTTACAAAAAATACTTTTTTTAACAGTTGAAGGTCTTAGAAAGTACCCTTGAGCGTCTCACAAGTTAAGGCGCAAACTGGCAGCCGATAAGAAATGCCCTTAGTGAAAGAAACAGACCACAACACCGGGAACACTATCCTACTCTTTGCGAAAAGTATGTGGGTTCTTTTAAGACCCTTGACAGAGAGATCGAGAAACTGGACCTACGGTTTAACGTCCTTATCCGAGAAGACGCGAAGGTCTAACCATATGCAGATGTTAGAGCAAAGGGAGCACCTTCTCGTCAATTATTTTAAGACCCTGAGTGTTGGTCTGGCCGGGAGTCTGACCCGAGCCTCCCGCACAGCAGACTGGCGCCTTACCAATTAGGCTAACCAGGCGGCGGTTATAGTATCATATCATAATATGATATGATTCGGTATATTATGAACTACGAAAAATATTTATCTAATAGATATAATTCTAGTAAATTCGGTATTTCATACTATAGTATGATAAGGTATGATGTTATCTGATATGATTTTGCATGGCATCATATAGGATATTGTGGTATGAATGGCATGCATGGTATAGTGTAACGTATTGGATTGTTTTGTGGTGCATTATATTTGTTCAAGCTTTGCAGTAAAGAATTCTGTTCTCGTTTACACAATACTCAGTGTTGGAGATCGAGATTATGGACGCTAGCAAACTAAACCCCAATCAGTCTATAGTGTTTCCTAACTACAACCTTCCGGATATTGCTAAATGGAGCAACAAAACGGACTCATTAACAATTTCTCCTGCAATCTTCAAATCTAGCAACCAAATGGGTAAGTAAGGATATACTGAGAAAGAACTATTCATTGCAAGGAGCATTCATAAAATAAGAAATTTACTAGTATGTTTTACTGTTGACATTACTGTTAAGCAGAATTGAAAAAAGAACAAATACTATCAATAAACAAGGACAGTCAATTTCCTTGAAACTGGCGAATTATATAGCTTTGCATCAAATTGTACTTACTTTACACAATCTGAAGATGGCCGTTTAGCCTGCAAAACAGTCTTTTCTTTCACCAGGAGATCAAAAGTCCACCCGCGTCGGCCCTCATCCCTATTCCTCCTGTCCGCGCGACCATTTCCTCTTCCCAGTCTCCCATTTGATGAACGCGTTTGGATTTTCGATCTCCCGGGGAAGAAAGAAACTGTGTTGCAGACTAATCCGAAATGTTATTTCTCCAAAAAAATGTGGCTTCTCTTTTTAAGTTTTATCATTCAACTGTATGCCCTCATCAATATTGTCTTTTTTAAAAAAGCCGTTTTTAAGCAAATAAACGCACTAACTCAATAATTTTTAAAAACTCTTTCACAAAAATATAGATCTCGCAGCATTTGCTTACCTCCGATTTTTGTAGTGTTTAGTTCATTGACTTAAGAGCGAAAAAGAATCTATGCCTGTCCCTGGATGAGACACTAATCCATTGCAAGTTAGTTCCCAGACCGAATACTTGTGATGGAAAGCTTAGTCAAGCTGTGTGAAAGATTGTCACTCAAATGTACAAATCTTTGTAAAGCCGGCATTTGAACACGGGGCGTTCCGAAGCCATACCAACGGTGCTATTCATGCTGCTGTAGCATAGTCGTCCAAGCGGCCAGTAAACTGCTTTCAAAGAATTAACACACACTATTTGTTTATTCCATTACAGGCACCAGTAATAAGATATATTTGATAAGTAGCCGATATCGAACAGTGGCAGATCTCCTGAACCAGAACAACACAGCAGACACAGGTGCCGCAGGGTGAGCACTTGTAATGCGTTTTATATAAAAAAAAGGTCTAATTCATCTTGGTCAAATAGCACTGTTTTATTTTCGTCATTATTGCTGGATTATTGTTAAAATATTATTGTTAGTGCTTTTAGTGTTCTGGGACGTAGAAAATATTATTGAGTGGAAGGGCTATTTAACTATTTATCACAACAGAAAATTTTACTGGACTCGATGGCGAATTTTGATCAAGAATTTGCCTGTAAGTCTTTGCGCTTTGCTTGGACTCCCAGTGAATTCAATTGAAGATCACAAGAGAAATTTTTACCGGACTCGATGACGAATTTTGATCAGGATTTTGCTTCTTTTCATTGTGAGACCTTTAGAAAACTTTATGTACAGTACGTGAATGTACAGTGTTCAATATATATTTTGTTATCACAAAAACTGTTTGCAAACTAACAAATCAAAAACGGAAACACAACTGCACCATGCAGAGCTCACAGCACTTCTCATACAACTTTGATTACTTGTAGTTTAATAATAATAATGATGATGATGATAATGCTATTGCTAATACTACTAATAGGTAATTGTAATGGTAATGATCATGATAGTGATAAGAAAACGACAATGCTAATGCTGGTGTTAATGATAATAGTAATGCCAGCTAAATTCTTTACGAGCCAAGTGGCCCATGGAGCCGTTGAGAGTGTTAAGCGGTTGAGACTGGACAGGACACAAATCTATCGCAGTTTAGCTCAC
Organism: Zoanthus sociatus; assembly: GCA_025331085.2. Classification (NCBI taxonomy): domain Eukaryota; kingdom Metazoa; phylum Cnidaria; class Anthozoa; order Zoantharia; family Zoanthidae; genus Zoanthus; species Zoanthus sociatus. The sequence continues at coordinate 23,801 of JAOBAY020065283.1, forward strand.
AACAGACGCTGGTACTCATTTACCTACCCTGAAAAAATGGAAACTGAGTTAGCTCCAATAAGCTGACTAGACTCGGAAAAGATTTAGCTATTTTACTGAAAATGATAATGTAGTAATACTTGTTCCATTTCTTAAAAAAAGCCACCCAGTCTCTCGGAGAACAATTATGAGCAGCCAGATGATTACGACAACGGTTATCCCGTCACCTGGTAAAATTCTTGAACCCCCTGTCAGGATTGTGCTCACTCACAACTCGGTAAGCTAAGGTTTCACAATAAATGTGTATTTTATGGGCCAAACTTCGCATGTGCCGAAATAAATTAAAAAAAGTAAGTACATGTGATTTTGGACGTTTGACTAAATTAATTTGGCCTGTTAATATTAAAAATTTCAATGTCTTTGGTCTACTAGACTGTATTAAATTTCGACGTTTCCCCCAAAAATTGTATTTATTTGATTCAGATCGACGCTAATAGGACAATTACGTGACATTCTGAAGAGTATAGTGTTTACTTTTGTGACCCGAGTATCTTCATTTGCGCTCTCGAGCAGCGAGACAAGAACCGAAGAAAATTTTACTTTGTTCGAAAACAAAAAAGTCAATTTTGAAAAACCTAACATGTAAAAAGAATAATAAGAAAACTGTATAAATGAAAAATATCTTTGTTTTGAATTTGTGAATCAAAGCGAAGCGACATCAAGTGCCCAAAAAAAAAAAAATCCCGCCAGAAACTGGCACTGAAATGATATTCTCGCGATTTTATTGGTTGAACGAGGCATCATACCACTACCGAAGCCAATCAGAATGAGGATTGTAAATGCATTTGAAGCCCGCACGTTCACTATCTGTCCCGCGAAAAAAAATGATTTGGAGAGGGCAGTTCGTTATTTGGCAGCGGGTAGTTATGGTTATTTATTTTGGCACATGTGAAGTTCGACGTTTGGCTCAGGCTTAGTGTTATATAAGTCTTTTACATACATTCCAATAGGAGCTAGTACGCATGTGCACCTATCAAGAAAACTGGAAAAGATCATGCATGCACGAAACTTTGATAAATTAATATAACTTACAAACGTAGCAGTGTTTGAATCCTGCACCAAGGCAAATGTCGAACAAATATTTTCCGCGACTCTCACAATTGTGTGTAGTTAGTCTACAGCCATGGCCATTCGCTGCAATCCCACAGAAGATGCCAATTTCAATTTCAAAATCAGCTTTTTTCGCAAGCCTTTCAAAGAAATTCATATAAAACTAAACAATCAAGTTAGGAAGTATCCAAACTTATGTTTTGTGAACCTTCGAAATCACACTGAATTACAATTAACTTCCGGTTTTGTTATTACTGGTCCATAACATATTAGGGACCTCAGTTAGCAATGAGGACGGGAACATGAACGACGACGGTTCAAAACTTTCACATTTCCAGCTTACTCTTTACTTCTTTATGCGTTTCATAAGGATTTTGTTTTCTCCGCCTTAAACTTTGCAAGCAGAAAGCGATTAAATATTTCTCCATGAAGCGAAACAGATGTTAGAATGGATCTGTTGTTACGGCCTGGCAGTCCTGACAACTCTATAGGCAGCGTTTACACATAGCTGGCTATTTTTGTAAACGTACATTTTTTTATCCGTTTAGGTCAAGTGTTTACACGTAAACGTCGAAAACGATAAATTTAGCCGGCTATTTTTGAAAACGCTAGCTATGCGTTTATGTGTAAACGGTCGAAAACGATACAGAAACGATGAGCGTTTACGTGTAAACGCAGATTTTTTATCCAGATAAAAATATAGCCGTCTACGCGTAAACGTTGCCTAAAAAAGGTCTTTTTACGTTCTAATTTTAGCGACAACTCTGTGCAGGTGCTCAGCTCGATGCATTCCAACGTGCAGTTATTGTATTTACCATTGTTCTTTGCCGTCGTCTTCTGCGTCGCCGTCGCAATTTTGCCTTTTGTAAACAGTCGGTGCTGTCGACTGTCACTGATGGCATCGACTGTTTCTCGAAATGGCATCGACTGTTTTTAGTTCAAATGGTATCGACTGTTCGAATAGCAACGACTCTTTACGAAAGGGAAAACTGCGTCGCCTTCCTCGTAACTAAAGGTCGCTATTAGGGAGCTGAAGGAATGAGGACGGCGACGCTGACGACGACGGCAAAGAACAATAGGAAATGAAATAACTGCATGATGGAATGCACCGAGTCGTGCACCTGCACAGAGTTGTTGCTAAAATTACAACGTAAAAAGACCTTTTTTAGAGTTGTCGGGACTACGAGGCCGTAATAGAAAAAACATTCTCTGTATTTGTTTAGCTTCACGCAGAAACATTAAATCGATTGTTTTTCTTCTCACAAAGCTTAAATTAAACAAATAAAACCCTAATGACCCGCACAAAGAAATACAAAGCAACCAGAAAGGTGATTTCTCAGAGCCCTTGTTGTTCACGTTCTCGTCTTCATAGGTAAAGGTCGCTATTTTTTCCCGCTGAGCGGGTGGACGTGATGTCCTCTCGTTAAATAACGGTACGAGAAACATGGACTTTGATATATAACAATTCATTTTTTTTTATTTACCAGGAAAATGTTGATAAACTACCTCAACAATGCGTGTTTTGGAAAACTCCAAGCAAGTAAGTAAGCCTTTGAAAAATTCAAAATACTTCTATATGGAACTTTGCAACTTGGTAGAAAGTATGAAAGAAGGTGGCCGATCAAGAGTGCTCTTTTGCTCCAAACTTAGCCCAGAGCTGTTGTTTTAATTGCTCTACAAACCCATGAGCTCTTTATCTTTTTTTACAGAAGAATCCCTATTTCAAAATTTTAAAACATCGACATATCACGTGACTGCAAATCATCAATTCCTAGCATTCAACTATAGAAGAGCACGTAATTTCTAGGTCGAAAGAATATTTATTCTGATCCATCATACATTTAAGTGTTAAAGCAACACTGAGCTACATTTTTAAGTCTTCATTATACAGGAGTGGTGAATCTGAGGGGTGGTCTGGGGACGGCTGTAAATTGGTACACTCCAACCTGACCCACAGCGTCTGTGAGTGCTCTCATCTGACCAGTTTCGCTTTGCTGTCGAGCCCAAGTCAGACTGAGGTAGGTAAAATATACTGATAACGAGAGAAATTTACGTAAGTTTTTAATTAAGTGTAAATTTATTTTTGAATAATAGGATTTAACGACTGTCAGTTTGAGATGTATAAACAACAGCAAAGGAAACAAGTAGAAAAAATAACACAATAACAAGAATATAGATAGCACATACGTTTTACGTACAAGCATACTAGAAGACACTAGTTGCTAAAACGGGCACTAAGGTCATATATTGGTAGCACGAATTACCTCTTAAATCTACAATAAAATATTGTAAGCCTAAATATGTTAACAGCCATGGACAGCACTTTAAATCGGCCTTTTCAGGCCTCATCATAACTTCATAACAAGGGCTATTCCATTTAATTTCCACCTTCCCCTCCCTTTCTCTAAAGATAGTTTTCACTTAGAACCCTAAAAAATTAAAACTCTTTTCTAAGGGATCTTGAGAAATATGTATGAATGAAATGTTTTATTGGGGTAGCCCTTTAAAAGAAATCCAGTAATTTTCAAAAATGTTTCAAAAATGGCTGTGGGTGACACAAATGTTACGTTCTTCCCTTAAGACTTACCTGTGAATGAAGCAAATATTCCAAGACACCCCTAGGTAAAAAGAAAAGAAAAACAGAAATCTTAGATATTTACTTTCCTAACCTTCAGATAAAGAATAGAACATAGTACCCTCTAAGAAATTCTTGGAGTAAGCATACCCCTTCAAAAAAAATCCTTAGGGGGGTTGTGGATGTTAAATGAAATGGCCCTAAAACAAACCTAAATGTTGCAAAATCTGATTGAAATTCAGTTATACTAAAGGGAATATAAATCTAAACATCTAACTAAACATATTCCATTGTTTTAATAAAGCTGAAGCCTTACTTATGCCAACAGGCAGGATTTACACGAACGATGGGACCAACTCCAGCTCCAGAGCAACCAGAAGAAGAATCGAGTGTCTTCAATATTCTCCTTGGTCTCCTGTTCTTGTTGCTTTTGATTTTTATCGTTTTATTAATGGTCTTCTTTGTCTGGAGGTGAGTTCTTATTCCAACCTTCCTTCGTTGTAAGTTAAAATATTTTTTCAATATCACCAAAGTCTTACCTAACACCAGGCGTATGGGGGAGGGTGAGTTATCTGTCAACAGTGTAATTTAGCGACCGATCAGCAAAGTTTTAGGGAATAAACATAAAATTGATTTCTAAACTTCTTCGAATAAGTAAACGCTGCTAAAATAACAACAGAGTACCTCTTGTATTCGCGAGCTGGAACAAGGGCAGCGGAAGTGGGAGAGGAGAGGTGTGGTGGCAGTGGCCACTTCACTCCCCTCCCCACTAATTTTGTAAAGTGAACGTTTTCTACTGTACATACTACTGAAGATGGACATTTTGTAGATCTATTTTGTAGATCTATTGTAGATGGACATTTTCATATAATAGGATAAACCCAGTTAGACGTGCCCTTCCTCCTCCGGGAATTTTCATCTTCTGCTGCCCCATTTAAACATTTGTACGTGCTACTGTGAGTTAGTAATTTGTCGTATTCTTATTAAATTAAATTGTTGTCAATCATTTATAGGAAAAGGAAGCGGCGACAACAAAAAGATCGTGATGGCTTAGACGGAGGTAAGTGTTTACTTCGATAACAATCGATAACAAATTACTTCAAAAACTTTAAGCTATGCAAAAGTTTCCGTTCAGCAATTCAAACTTTGTTTACTTAGTTTTCGACTTTCATTGATTATGAAAATAACCGATACTGAAGGCAAACACCATGTAGAAACCTTAAAGCTATCGCATCAAATCTAATTATCTCTTCCTCCCCACCCCTCCCCCCTTCCCTTTTCTTTTTCTCCGTAATTTTCATCAGGTCTACACACGCAGAGGGCGGACGTGGTTGGCGCAGTTGGTAAGATCTCTGCTTTCCAACCACAAGGTCCCAAGTTCGATCCCGGCAGTTTGCCGAGATTTGAATATTTGTGTGACCTTCTTTAGGGGTAGGTAAATGAGTACCAGTGTTTGATGGGAGCTAACCTGCGATGGATTAGTGTCCCGTCCAGGGGGAGTTGAAGACTCTCAATCTCACCCGCTTAACACTACAGAAACCGGAGATAAGCGCCGGCACCATGGACCACTAGGCTCGTAAAGGATTTAACTTAAAAGTTATTATAATTAAAATATTCCTAGAAAAACTAAAAGTTTCTTCAGTAGTTAGTTGAAATATAGTGTTCATTAACGGCATTGCTTATTAAAGAATTTAAAAAGTTCTGAACTGTTCCCAAAATGCTTCACTCACTTTTTGTTTTAATCAAAGAACAATCCCATAAACTCGTCTCCGCGTTTACATAAAAACGGACTAGTATAGATTGCAAAGTTTGGGGTACATCAGTGTTTGAAAACATAATAAGCGAGGTGAATAGCCGTATTCACCTTTATAATTCTAACTAGCGCGCAGCGCTTCTCGGCAAGGTAATAATAATACTAATACTAATAGTAATACTACTAATAATAATAAGAAGAATAAGAATCAGAATAACTCTATTAAGGTGTCAAAGGTTCTATAGCTCACATAGAAGTAAACTAATTGAGGACACCTAATGTAGGAAGTTTCAATGTGAATGAACAATGAAAACTAATTGAATGCCGAAGATGAGGCAATTTAGCGCCAGCTAGTATGTTGCAACCAAATGCCAAAGGTAACAAGAAGCAGGAATCCTATTGCAACAAACATAAGCTACACCGCTCTTACACTCTATTAAGCGAGAATTGACAAGGTTAATTATTGCTTCAGTTTAGAATACCTTGCCGCTTTTCCAAAGAAACGACACAACTCATTAAAAACTTGTCATGATAACATTCAAATTCATTTAAAATATATCTTTAATATATCACCTAATTCAGACAAAGTGAATGCCGTCAAACATTTCCTGCAAACTCATTGCCGTGGGGTAAGCTAGAATTGCAAGGAGATTGAAAGAGAAACTTTCTTTGAGTTGGTTCTGAAGATTAATTTGAAATTTTCAATTTTGAATAATCTAAACTATACGAGCTAGGAACTTATTCTCCGACTCACTTTATGAGTCAATATTGTCTTAAAGAAAAACTATTCAAACAACACTGAGCCATTTTGACGGTGCACAAGAGAACCGACGTTCGCAAATCGTTGTAAAGGAAAATTCAATCACTGATGCTGCAAAAGAGCAAGTTCCCAATATTTGATTGCATTTAACTGAAAATTTTAATCCACGTTGCATTAGCTAGGCACTCTACTCAATTCCTCTTTTTCAAAAAACCTCACTGTCGTAATAGTCAAAACATTGAATTCAAAGCATGCAGTATATGGTGAAAATTTAATTATATGGATATTCTTTTAAATCATATAAAGAAAAAGCCAATAAACCAAAATTTCTAATCTATAAAAGATTTCCATTGACCTCTAATAAAAAACGTAACAGACATTTTAATAGTTGTCTCAATAGTTATTTCTGCAGCAGCGAAGCGGGTCTGAGCGAGCGCAGCTAAGCAAAAATCGAGTTTTAATTCGACCACAATTTTTCGCAAGTGTCAAAAAGACAATAGATTTCTTTGTTCTAACTGTCCCACCCATGCAAAGATCTACCACAATCCTTTGCGCGTCATTAAATGTTTCATAAGTCAAGTACAGAAGCTTTCGACCTAAAAATTACTGTTTTTGTCTTCTTTGTAGGATTTAGTTAGTATATTCATATCAATAAATGTTTCGTTTTAACAACTATTAAGTAAATATTCATTCAATCAAATTTACTCATTTGCCGAAAAGACTGGCATTTCCATTCAGTTTTTAGTCTTCCAAACTGCTAACCAGAGGGAAAAAAACAGAAAAGCGAACCGTTACCAGGATTTTTATACCTGAATCATTCAGGATATCAACTGAGATGTTTGATTGAAATACTTGTCACGGAAGAGAGATTTTATCTTATTTTATTTCTGCCTTTTTTCTTCACCAAATATGTAAGAACATGAGTTAAGAAGGTGATTATATATTATTATTTAAGATTGAATCAAACGAAATAAAGATCTTATACGATTTGTGGTGAAATAATCTGGTAACATGTTTATAGCAGACAGTAAACATGTACAATTAATAAAGAAAAACTAAAAAACTAAAAATCCTATTCGCTCAACAGCTTTTCGGCGACAGAGCTAATGAATTGAATAACGGCGGCTTAAAATATTCCTTAAAATTAAAAATTTGGAATTGATTATCAAAACACGTTCTTACTGTCACAATTGCACAAAAAGTTTTTTCCAGTTCTGTAGTTCCGCAAAAATCAAAAAGCATTTAATTTTGTTACAAAAAAATTATGATATAGGAACAGTCTGCAATTCTAGATTCGGGCTTTCCACAGGGAAAAAATTATGCGTTATTGAAAACAGTCCTTACAGCCTTTATTTTGGTAGAAAATCAAATTCACAACTACTTTTAGACATCATTAACGTATGTTGGAGAACATTTATTGTGGACCTTGATTACGGCAGCACTAACTTTTAAAATATTAAATGCGCTAGCTCTAGTAGATAGCTAATAACTAACAACTATCCTTCAAAGGCGGGGTGACTAGTGGTGGAGCTCTAGGTCGCGGCGAAGTAAATAGGGACCTTAAGCAGCCAAATACGTAGAACCTTGCGTACGTGGGATTTGTGCGCGCGCCGTTTTTGAAGTTCAAAAGACGTTGTCAACTACGTCGATCTAGCGCTTTTCACGT